>PKML01053451.1:206209-279027 GCA_002933935.1 Eutrema yunnanense
TCTCTCTCTCTCTCTCTCTCGAAAAACGATTATTGATGAATCACATCCGTGGAAAGATCACGTGTTACCGATATTGATCTTTAATGTAAGAACCAGCTATATGATATAAATTTACCAAAAATAATTCTTAGAATATCCAGTGAGTCGTTGCAACGCATCATTTGATCATTATCATGAGACATGACATATTCTGAATTAGGGTTGCCTTCTCTTACTTGTGCATGCGGTCGTCCAGTACACATTTTGTCTCATGTATTTGTATTCGGATGGCTGATCCTGCACTCACGTGTACCCCTTGATGTATTGTTTTTTGGTTTGTCATTTCTCTTCCCAGAGTTTTACAACGGTAAATAGTTATTCATTTAAAAGTAACCATAAATTAGTTTTTAGATCTCAAACCATTTGGAGTAGTTCGATTATAACCAAACTTAACCAGTGATGGTAGCTCACTATCGGTTATCTACAAAGTGCAAAACATCAACAAGCTGTACATTCTAATGTAGTAATATATCTGTCTATATTACACAGTAACTACTTTCTAATGTTGGTGTCTAATTCAGATTACTTTTACGTTTTATCTAATATTGTTGCTATATTATTTTGCAACATAGTATCAAAGACTACTTTTATAATATGATTTGTTTTTTTTTTTAACTATTAACCAATTTATAATATAGCTAACTCTTTTTTGTTCTGAGCCACAAAAAAAGCTAATTTCTTTTTCAATATAGAATAATTTGTTCTTTCATGTTATTAAGTTTCAAAAAATGTGAGCCAACACTGGTGAGTGGTGAAAATGATAGAAATGTTCGGATTTGTTTTTTGTTTGTTAGATAACATATTTACCTTTTATGCATACTAAATCCCTATTATCTTAAATCAAACCACTAAATATAAATAACAGTTTTATCCATATCTTCTCCATTCTTCTAAATTCTACTAGTGTAAGTTGATGCATATATTCTTCTAATTTTTTTTGGCTCGTGGTCTCTTGCCTTTAAAAAGGGGTCAAACACAGTATAGCTTGGATCCTTCTTTGATTGTCCCTGATCTCTCCCAATCTCTCCTCTTCCTTCTCTTTTGTGTTTCACTGATCTATATCGATCATGGGTTCGAATTTTCCTTACACCATAGATCTCAATGAAGATCAAAACCACCAACCTTTTTTCTCTCCTCTTGGTTCATCTCTTCATCATCAAGCTCCTTTTAATCTTTCTTCTTCATCATCTTCTTTGACTTCACCATCTCTTTCCTACCTCCCTTTCTTGATCAACTCTCACCAAGATCAAGTACATGTTGGGTACAACAACAACACTTTTCATGGTTTTCTTGATCCGTATCTTTCCCAATCCCTCGAGGTATAATTTTTTTTAAGTGAATTTCATATATATAAATATTCTTGATGATCCTAGAGAAATTGTATAGTATACACCTATGAAATTAACCAAATTAAATTATTATGGTTTATGGAAATTTCAGACCAAGAAGTCTGTATCTAATGGTGGATCATCATCAAGCGATCAAATGGTGACAAAGAAGAAGACACGATTAAAATTGACGATAAGGAAGAAAGATGATCTTCAAGACCAAATTGATCATCCTCGATATCCGACAAAAGGCGAGACAGAAACTAATTCGCTCAAGTGGATTTCTTCGAAGGTGAGATTGATGAAGAAGAAGAAGACGATTATCACCACCACCTACAACAACAATCAGCACGTTAATAACGACCAATCCATGAACCAAAGCAATCTCGAAAAAGCTCATCATGATCATCTCAAGAAAACATCGACAAATCAGTACAATATAATTGTCAAGGAGAATGGTTATAACGGAAGCAACAATTGCGTGATTAGGATTTGCTCCGATTGTAACACGACCAAGACTCCTCTTTGGAGAAGTGGCCCGAGAGGTCCCAAGGTAATCAACCACACATGCCTAAAGATTAATTTCATATTGTATAACATTATTAGAAGCTCTCGATTGGAGAATTGACGTCCTTTTCTAGGACTAATTATCAGCGCAAGAAACATAAATCTTTATAAACACTAACAAAAACTAACCGGTAAAAATCAATTTTAGGTAGTATATATATTCTTGATTACTATCTTGTTCAAAAAATCTCCTAAATAAGTTATCCTAAAAATCACATTCCAAGAAAATTAACTAGCTATATATCATTTTTGATTTGTTATATTACAGTCTCTTTGTAACGCGTGTGGGATAAGGCAAAGGAAGGCGAGGCGAGCCGCTGCAGCCGCAACCTCTGACGTGTCACCACTTCTCTTGAAGAAGAACCTGCAAAACAAGAACAAGAGGTCAAATGAAGTTTACAATCTCTTTTCTCCTTTGGCTCCAAAGGTACAGAAATTTAAGCGGGTGATCACATCGGAGGCGGTACCGGTGACGGAGGCCGCAACAGCCGGGGACTTGGAGACTCAAGGCAGATCCGCCATGTCGTTTTCTTCTTCGACATCTTCCGCTTCAAACAAGTTTAATTTCGATGATCTAGCGATAATCTTGAGCAAAAGCTCAGCTTATCAGCAAGTTTTCCCTCAAGATGAGAAAGAGGCTGCCATTTTACTAATGGCTATATCGTACGGAATGGTTCACGGGTGATTACAAAGTTTCATTCACAATTACCAAGTTTGAACTCGACAACAAATCTCTCAAGCTTAGACAATACTTCATTATATTCCTCAAGAAGCCTAGACAATACTTTATTCCTCAAACCAAGCCCATATAGCTTCGACTCTTGTAAGATTTGGAAAGAAAAGACATACATAGAATGACGTTTTCACTAGACTTGGACAATCTAAAACCTACCTCTACAGTAATCTTCTATAGTTATTAATGTTGTAGAAATGGTACGGTACGTTAGCATATAATTTTTTTTTATTTGTCTCCAAGAGTAGACCTTGTGTGATTACCAACTTCCTTAGCCTATCAAAACTCTTTAGTAATTTCAATATTTCAGCATAATATGTCACATAGAGAAATGGTAAAAAAAAACCGGATTTTCAAAATTTCAGCATAATATGTCACATAGAGAATTGATAAATCTATGAGTGAATATCTTAGAGAAGTTAAGGGTTTTGTGATCAGTTGACATCTATTAGAAGTCATGTCACTGAGAAAATAAAGAAATTTGCAGTTTTACAAGGCTCTGGCCGTGAACAGAGCCGTGTCTAGACATACGGAATCCGTAAACGGAATTAAAAAAAAGGGCCCTCATTGTCTCAAATCCATATAAATCCAATCCAAATCATATAAAACAAATAATGACCATCATTATCTCAAATTCATATAAAACCAATAATAACCAATTATTATTTGTTAAATTGTTATTAATTAAGTTACTTTATATTTTTTAATACTAATGGACCCCTCTAGTTGGCTAATACTTGTAAAATCGTGTTGCTTAAAAATGGGTCTTTCCGATTTTTTTTTTTAAAATGAGCCCGTAGGCCAATGTTAGTCCTTCCGATTTTTTTTTTTAAAATGAGCCCGTAGGCCAATGTTTCTAAAAAATGCCATAGCCACGGGCCTAGTCGTGAATATATATGAACCTATTAAAACTAGTGTTGACGGATCTATGGATGCATACCCAAATCCCACTTATGAAGATGTGATCCCTTGTTGTAATGATCGTCTTCAAGGGTATTCATATGCATATGTTGTATCTCCTCATCTGGCCTTCAACATAACTTTATCTGATGGACCTTCAACTTACAACAACAATAGCAATCGATCGTGGTCGAGGGGACAATTACAACAGATTTGGTGAGAACAGAGGCATATATGCTCATTCTCCACGAGAGGAAGAGGGTTTCACCGACAAATCTTATTTATAAATTTTATTTCTTCCATAAATACAATGTAAGTGATTTATAAGAAAGGTTTTGATTATTCTAAATTTTCTTTAAACAAATCGCAAGATCACCAAAACTGAAGGGGCTGTTTTGAAATAAGTTTGATGGTTGGGGAGTGAAAGCGAACTCTATTTTCCGGGGAAAAATTAGAAAGCGAAACAGAAAAAAAAAAAACAAACAAAAAAGACGAAAGTCTTTTCTCTTTCGGATTCATGTCTCCGACGACATCTTGTCGATCACTTAGCTTCTCGCTTAACGCTTCCTTTAGTTGTGCTCCGATTTCTCCACCAATCGGAATCCTACGCTTACTGAATCCCTGCAACATATTCTACAGTCTATCATTGTCGAGCTCTTCCTCTCTTACTTCTTCTTCGATCGGCCCGGAAAATCTAGTTTTCTCATCAAGGAAGCAGTCTCCCTCTTTAAAGGTATTCAATTGCGTAACTTTTTGTGGTGGATTCCAAGTTTATGGCCGAAATTCGATGACCCATGTTCCACTTTTTTTTGTAATCTGCTAAATCTTATGTCGCTAGTCGTCGAATTGGGAATTAGGGTTTTTAGTATGTGCCATTGATTGAGATTACTCTTTAACTTGTCTTTTTTGGGTCCACTGGAAGATGTTTACTGTTAGGTCTCAGTTCGATTTCTCAGGCAAAGAGACGATTACATTAGTTCTGTTTCTAAGTTCACACTGTATCACTTTGATTGAACCTAAAGTTGCTTATTATCTGTTTGGTGTTGTATTATTATAGGCTAAGAGGTGAAATATTTGTTTGCATTGTGGGATAGGTCCGAGCGTTAGCTGCTGAAACCGAACAGCCAAAATGGTGGGAGAAGAAAGCAGGGCCAAACATGATTGACATTACCTCAGCAGAACAGTTTCTGAACGCTTTAAAAGATGCGGGAGATAGATTAGTTATCGTAGATTTTTATGGAACTTGGTGTGGTTCTTGCCGAGCAATGTTCCCAAAGGTAATTTTCCTTTAGCTACTTAACGATTTTATCTCTTCGTGTATGCTCTATCATCTCCCATTTCATTTTATTTGAGTGCTTTAGCATTCCTCTAAAGCCTTCCTCTAGAGTTTCTGGATGTCTGCTACCTAAATGTTTCTTGGATAACAAAATGAGTTTGGCTGGCTTCTTTCTAAATCGGGTCTTGAAACAAAAGCTGAGACCTTTTTCTATTTTCCAGCTCTGCAAAACAGCGGAAGAACACCCTGAAATCTTGTTCCTTAAAGTAAACTTTGACGAGAACAAGACACTCTGCAAAAGCTTGAACGTCAAGGTGTTACCATACTTCCACTTCTACCGTGGTGCTGATGGCCAAGTCGAATCCTTCTCATGCTCTCTTGCCAAGGTTAGCTCTTTTTATCCTCTACTCTCTTTTATTTCAACCTCCAGTTTGTTTATCACGAAAGCAGGGTATAGGAACTGCATCGTTTAGTCATAGTGGTGTCCTCTAAGTCTAATTATCATTTGCAAACATTTCTGCAGTTTCAGAAACTGAGAGAGGCTATAGAGAGACATAATGTACGAATTAGCAGTGATCACTCCGCTTCGTCTTCTGAGAAAGTTGAAGACTCAAGCGTATAATCAATGTCTGGATCTGATTGAAAAGTTTCTTTTATTTGATCGCTTCCCTGTATATATATGTTGACTGCAATTTGCATATGCTGCATCATAGGTTAAGGTTGTGTACAAAAGTCGAAGTCGAACTGCAGCTAACCTCATTTTGTTAATTGGGGTAGACAACACAATTCATCCTAATATTCGAGATAGTTTCTGATATTAGCCAATCTCAAAATCTCGTATTTTTCTCAAACGCACAAGTATGCATAAGTCTAGTAAAGAAGAAATATTTTGCTCCTGACATAAGAGGATGCCCTAGTATACACTAGTTTTTCTGTTACTTGGTTAACAAGAAACGTTAACATGTTCACGTCTTCATCTTACAAATCCAGTTTTATCAGAAAACCAATGTGAATCTCAAAAGTCTAAACCAGCTAGCGTATAAAAAGTATTCAAAAACTTTTTTTTTTTCACTCAAAGAAAAACTGACACGAAGGTGAAGCCTTAGGCTCACGAGCTAACTCCTTTAACATCTCAAATTTCTTATTCGAATTCAAGTTTTTCGTCGAGAAATTTGCTTCCTTCAAATGTTTCGCATTTGTTAGTATGTACATCGCAACTTGTCTCTCTTCTTCACGTAGTCCATTGTATCCTTCCCACTCGAATCTTTGTAGGTAGAATAACAAACAAGGAGGAACATTAATCGGTTTATAGAATTGTGGGTTAGACTCGCGCTCCTTATTGTCTTTCCCTGACTCCTGTGACCAAAACCGATTAAAAACATAATGTTTTAGACTCATCAAAGTGCAAAAGTTAACCTAGAGAAGTAAGCAAAGTTTAAGGAGTTTCTTACATCTCTCATGAGCTTGAGAACTTTTAGATTAGGAGAATTCAATATCAAAATCACAAGTAGATTGCACCACTCGGTTTTACTAGTACTTAGCTCCAAATATACAAGCTGATGAAAGACAATACTATCAGCGTACCTAGTCTGCGGTACACGCAAACGAATCAAATATGTTTAACCGTATAATCTCCAAACAAAAAAATTACTTTTTCTAAATCCAAGATTAGATCAATTTTAAAAGTAAAAGAGTTGGATTGCAAAACAACTGAAATGATGTGAAATCAAAAAGATACATGTTTACCTCTAAAGGCGATAAAGACAAGGAGAGACGCTTGACTGATGAGGCGAGAGGTAGGAGAATCTTCTCAGTATTCATATCAAAAATATCAATAATCTTTGCCTCTCTTAGCTCCGGCGTATTCTCAAGAGAAAACTCGAAATCTTTTAGTCCTTTAATGGACAAATAGCTCAAAGAAGGAGTATTTATCACATACCCTCTTCGACCATCTCCATCGCTACAATCATGTATTGATAAGCTCTTTAAGGATGGTACTTCGATAGTGAAGTTTATCACATTGTCCATATATCGTTTAACAACCAATTCTTCAAGTTTAGGACAACTTGAGAAAAGCCTACGCACTGAATCATCGTCCTTGAAGTACACAAGTTGAAGGTTTAGGATCTTGAGGGACTTGAAACAAGCTTGGGAATCAGGAACATCTACGCGAACACAGTTCTTAAGTTTCAAGACCTCGAGTGTTTTACAAGCGTAGATGTTACTTGGCAATCGGATATTTTCTTTTTCACAGTAAGGATCGAGTTCTAGCTCACGCAAACCATGTTCAACCGCATACCCAATCCAAATTCCGATATCAACAGCCTCACAATCTGACCCAACTACAAGTCGCATACTCTCTAGAAGCCTGTGAACAAATTGGTGCGACTTATGTACTATCAAGAACCTGTGAACAAATTGGAGTGACAATCTTCTATCATTCAGGAAATCATAGTCAAGTTTAGGCACATATTTCCAAAGAGATCGCCATCGTTTCGACAAAACACAAGTCCCTACGACATCTATCGTCGGAATTAAGGACAATATCTGAAGCAGCAAGGCATCAGGCAATTCACTGATCTTATCTGTATTCACATAAACCCTTCGTCTCTGCTTGAGGGTTCCACCACCAATTCTGCTACGAAAACATCAATTAGGACGATCCAATATCGAAGATATTATCATAAGTATTTGGTCGGCGTTCGGAGTGTAAAGAAACCTAGAACGTACATAGAGACTCGGGGAGAAACTTACTTTGGTTGCATTGTCGTTATCAGATAAGACTCGATGGAAACCCTAGCTCTCTAGTTTTTTTGTTTGTTGGTTTGAATGCGTAGCTTTCTCGAGGTTTAGGGATATTAAAAATACGAATTGTGTAAACTTTCCAATTACTTCCGATTTTATAATATTCCCTCTGTTCTATATTAGATGAAGTTTAAGGTTTTTTCACACAAATTAAGAAAGTTTGTGTAATACCATTTTTAACCTCATTTATTATTATTTAATTTTTAATTTGCTAAATAAGTATCTTAATAATAGAAGGACAAAAAAGTCATTTTATGGTAATTTATGCATTGGTAAGTGAAAAAATCAATTAATTGTAGAAAAAAAAAACTCTCTAGAACATCAATTAATTCAGAACGGAGGGAGTATTTATTTGAATGTTTATTTTTAAAAATACTCCCTTTTGTTTTTAATTAATAGTTTTTTTAGAATTTTCACACATATTAAAATAAATATTAAAGAAGAAACCAAAAAGTTTACAACTGGGTTTCATCAGAATCTATTATATAATGAGAGAGTTCTCTCTCCATCTATGGTGTCTACATCAGCAAAAAAAAATTAAAAAAACTAAAACTAAAGTTAATGACTCAATTAATTAACACACTTTTGATATTTTTTATAATTATTATTATTTCAATAAAAAGACAGAAGAACACTAATTAACTAAAGTTAATGACTCAATAATTCACATTTTTTATAATTATTATTTCTCATCAAAAAAAATTTTACAAAAAAAAATTTAAAGATAAAAAAAAAATAAAAACGACAAAAATACAACAAAACAAACAAAAATTGAATAGAAATTGGATGAATAAAAAATTAGATTAATATATATTAATATAGAGTTAATGAAGCATCAATTACTTTTTTTAAAAATAGGGAAAATAACTATCACGCTAAAATATATTAAATGGATCAAAAAACATTTTTCTAATAGTTAAAAATTATTTAGGATAATAAAAAATTACAAGTTAATTGTAATAGTAAATACCAAACTTAAACGGCTTTTACTCAAAATAAGAATAAATATTTTCAACAAAAATTAAGGCTTTTTAATGAGTTTTTAAGTTACATTTTTTTGCAACAAGTTACACATTAAAAAAATTATATCATGAGATATTTTTTGTTGTTTTAAATAGTAATGTTAGAGTGCAAGATGTGACGACAAAAATACAATATTTTTTGTTGTTTTTTGATTTATGGTTGATAGAAACGGGTTCAAAGATAAGAATCAATATTTAATACGCAGATTTGACGTGCATCACAATAGATGAGAACATTCCCGCCACGACAAATGGGTATCGCCAGTAAGATTCTTTGACACTCAAATCAGTAAAAAGTTCATGCAACTGATAGTACAAAACAGAGTTTAGGAAGATGAAAAGGAGAAAATAATTATGCAATGAGTTGAAAATCAATCCACTTTCCAATATGTTATTTGTGATTGAAGAGAAAGACAAAAGAGATAAGTGTCGAAACGAAAAGCGAACGAGTGCAGCTTGAAAGATAACAAAAGAATTGGCGGTAAAAAGTGTGAAGAAAAATTGACTAAAGTACAAAAATATCAAATATATATGTATGCACAAAACTAAAATAAAATAGTGTATTTTTTTTAGCATGTGAAATTAATGAGTTTTTTAATATAAAAATACTAAATTGTTTGACCATTCAACATAGTTGGTGATATGAGATAGCTGAACGTTTATGACTTGGTTGACAATTTTCTCATGGCACAATGCGCTTGTTTATGTGGGTAAAACATGCTTACCAAACTTGTTGTAACGGCATGGGTGTTATGTTTACACATTTGCATTTCATGATGTTTAAACTTTGCTTATTTACATTAATTTCGGGGTGGTAGTAAGTTCGCATTGACATTTAATCATATGTATGATTAGGTTAATAGTGAACATCAAAGCTTTTAATGAGATGTCTTCACGGGACCTAAATATGGAAGAAACTTTTTATGGGATAAAAGGTTATAGGATGGTCGTCGATGCCGTTTCTTCATATTATGAGGTTTTCACTTAAAGAATTTATTGATTTTTCAAAGAACAAGTTATCTTTGGCAATATCTATGTTTTATATCACTTGATAAAAAAGTTTGTTGTAATTCCGCTCAACATGCGGTCATAAATCGAGTTTATTGAATAATTGAGTTATTTGAAACGAAGAAGTTTACATCATCATTAAACGGAACCAATAATAATTCAAAATAAATTCAATTATTATTTTTGAAGCTTACAACTTATCATCATTAACTAATAAAAATGCATTATAATTAAAAAAAAAATCAACTTATCATAATTAATACATCTTCTAATAATTAGCTGAAAAGTAACATTATCCAAAAATATATATATTAACTCATGATTATTTTATTAATTTTGTTATGATCCTCTACAATAATTCTTGGGAAAAAAACCTAAAAAATACACCAACTCAATAAGTATTTCATTTGCTAGAAAAAATACACGGATTATTTTCACTCTCCAAAAAATACATGAAGATATTATCTTTGGGAAAGAAAAAAAAAGGATTGCAATCAATTATGTTGTAGATCCAACGGTGGTCAAATAAAGAACCACGCCAACGAAAGCTTAACCTTTCCAAGTTCCAACGGTTCTCTTTAGTAGTGGCGGCGAGTGACGAATTCAAATTTGAAAAAGGAAACGAAAAAAAGAGAGCTAATTTTCTGTAAATTCTCCATCACAATCCGATCAGTTAACGGATCATAAAGGAGGAAAAAGGGGACTGAATCTCGGAGACGGCGTTTCCTTCGCCGTCGTGTTCACCATGTTCAAGAGGGACGATTACAGTCGAACTAAACCCGACGCCGTCTTTTCCAAGTGGCAGGTTCTCCCTCTCTTTTGTTCTCTCTCTGTCGACTCAGTGATTCGGAGTTTAGGGTTTTGCTCGATCTCGGTTTCTTTCACCAGAATTTCGGTTGAGTTTGACTGATTTCTCCTGATAATTCCGATTTAAAGATCCCATTTTTTTAACGCCTACCATTTAAACTTGACACTTTTCTCCAACGTTTCTTTCTTTGTTTGATCTCCGAAGATTCTGTGTAGTTTTCATTTGTGTTTCTGGGTTTTGTTCCAGGGTTTTACCCGATCCATGCTTCTGCGTTCAGAAACTGCAGAACTACGGAGGACTTTACCGGATTACACCTCCATTTCTCGGGATTTAGCTCCAAAGGTCACATTCTGTCTCCTTCATCACATTGCAACTTGTGTTTTTTGTTGGATATTACTTAACTATGTGGCTTTAGTCTCATGTGTACGTATCACCAAGCTAAGCTCTTTCTCTCTCAAGTAATTAAGCCAGTTTTTTGTAATGTCAAACTTATACTGAACACAGATTCTGATAGGAGCCAACGATAAGGAAGAGTTCAGAAAGGGAAAAGATGGTGTAGGCAGATACAGAGTCCAAGGATCCCTCCCGGGTCTGGGTGTAGCTGTCACCAATCATGATCAGGGTCTAAAAGTTGACCCCGATGACGTTCTTGTGGCTTCTCTTGGTCAAACCGAAAGCATTAGGTCTCGGCTCCGGTCTTATGGTATTGCTCATCATGACTTGATTCAGAAACTTGGCAACAACGAGTTTGTGAGCCAGAGAAAACCGGGTTTGTCTCAAACGATTCTTCCTGTTACTCAGAAGAAAACTGGCAACAGAACCAAAGACAAGAAAGATGATTTTTCAGAAGAGAGAGAGATCAGCTCTGATGCAGCTGAGGAGAAGAGTAATTTTCCTGCACCTATACTTAGACTCAGTCGATCCAGACCTCAAACGGTTTCAGACAGACATGATGACATTGTTGATGATTCTGATTCTGCTTCTACTTCTGCTTCTGTTTGTGGAGTATTACTAGAAGATGGCACTACTTGCACTACAACTCCAATCAAAGGAAGAAAAAGATGCACAGAGCATAGAGGGCAGAGAATTTCATGTGTTCTCCCGGAAATAAAAATACCGTGTGAAGTTCCTAAGGGAAGAGAATGTGAAGAAACTGAGAATATATGTGGAGTGATTTTACCTGACATGGTACGTTGCAGAAGCCAACCTGTTTCAAGGAGAAAACGGTGTGAGGACCACAAGGGAATGAGAGTCAATGCCTTCTTCTTTCTGCTGAACCCAACAGAACGCGATAAAGCTGCCGAAGAGGATAAATCCAAACCCGAGACATGTACAGGCATGAACAAAAAAGATTCGGGTGGTCTGGGTCTTATCTGTGAAGCTACAACAAAGAATGGTTTGCCTTGTACAAGAAGTGCTCCTACGGGAAGCAGAAGATGTTGGCAGCACAAAGATAAAACTTTGGACAGCAGATCATCCGAAACTGTGCAGTCAGCAACCGTAAGTCAAGTCATTTGCGGCGTTAAGCTGTACAATGGATTGGTATGCGAGAAATCTCCAGTAAAAGGACGGAAGAGATGTGAGGAGCACAAGGGGATGAGAATCGCATCTTAAATAAGAAAGCATTAGAGTAATTCGTTTTGTAAGTACCTAACAGAAATGTTATGTACCGAGCCAGTCTGGTATTGGTAAAATCTGTTGTCTTACCGTATCATATTTTCTAACTCTAAATAGCTTAGGTTGTATGAGTTACATAACTAAGTAGGTACAATTTATTCGAACCGAATATGCTTCTCTGTAAGAAGCAGCTTCACTGTTCTTCATCAATGTCTGTTATAAACTTTGCTTCTTTCGGCCAAAACGTAGAAACTGCTGCAAGCAAACACTCAATGATATCCTTCATATCGGAATGTTAAATATGACATCGGGTCTCTCGTGGTTTCGTATAGAAATTACCACTGGATAGTGCTAACCAAATTCCTGAATGAACAAAAAACTATAAGCAATTCGATATTTACATACAAGTCCTACTGTTTTCGATTGGGATTCTGACACTGTTTATTTGGAGGAAGTTAGCTTCAATTTCCTCTACGAAAAAATGGAATGTACACTCTCAAATAATATTCCGTGGCTTTAAACACCACAAAGAATCAGATCATGGATGACCTTAGAATTAGCTTAAAGCATTCCTTTTCCGTGTCGTCACATCTTCCGCCTCTGTTTCCTCCCGCGACGGGACTCTTAAGTGCAGCTTCATAACATCATATACGGTGAATCCGATTGCCACGGATGGTACAACCTAGAGAAACCCAGAAGAGAACTAGTTTGTAAGTTAATCGTCCATTGTCCGAAAACAAAGACAGATTGATGAAACTACTCTCGGACCTTAAGGTAATTGATGCTAAGCCCCGAGAAGAGTTGCTTCCAACCTTCTTCTCTAGCAATCTTGACAAGGGTTTGCATTGTTCCTCTTCCTCTTGTTTCTTCCATAACGGCTGCATATAGTCTCTCAACCTGCAGGGAGTTTCGATTATAAAACAACTCAGGATCATTTTATGAAGATTCAAGGATGTGTTCGATAGAAGCAGAACCAGATCGCACCTGCATTTGTCTCCTGACAACATCGAGAGGGTACGTTAAGGTCTGACCAAGCAATCCAGCGACAGATCCACAAACAAGTTTCAGGGAAATGTCTTTCTTATGTTCCGCAGGGACATGGCGTTTCATCTCCTCGTAGAAGTAGAACTTCAAACCAGCATAAGGGAAGATCCCATACAGAGAAGGAGCTGATCACACGCAACCAAAGAAAGATCAAATCTTTTTGAGTCTTAGAGAAAAGAGAAGATCTAGCAAACCCAAAGACATGGTTAGTATGTACCTACACCACGATATAGGCCCCGGAACCCAGATTCTCTGTATGTCCTCGAGAAACAATCGGTAATTCCTCTGTACAAAATTTGTTCCAGGGGAATAATAGCTTTTGCTTGTGCTTTTGTTGAACCAACAACCTGCACTGCTGAATTCTCTATGAGCCTACTTATGTTTTAACTCGAGATGAGACATCAACACACAACAGCTGAAGCAGATTACCTGATAGGCCAGCTTAGTCCGGACCAGGTCAAGAGGATAAGTGAAGAGAACCGCAGTACCGCCAGCAAATGATCCAGCAACAAGATCAAGCAAAGGGCCTCGAGTAGTGTCTGGGAAACCGAAGATGATCCATCTCCGGTATTCCTCATAAGCCATGTAATGAAGAGCTGCATAGGGAACTATCCGGGCAACACTTGCACCATTCCCACTGTCGAAAACAAGGTTAAGAATCTTATGAAGGTATAACCAATGAGCCCCAAAAGCTTGTATAAACTCGAGACAACGTACCGGTAGAAACCCATCAAACCTTCAGTTTTGCCAATCTTGTTGATGGATCCTATGAGCCCTATGCGTTTAAACTCGTCCCTTCTGGTCTGAGTAAGATAAATAATATGATGAGCTTCTATAATCCAGAGATTGTGTACCAAGAATTTAATGTGTCTAGATTCCAATTGTGAATATGACACTAAAAGCTCTCAGATTGATGATTACATCCGAGTTCATGACTCAGATAAACCCTAATTGAGTCAGGGGACGGAATAATTGTAGAAGTTTGATAAAAATCGACAAACCCAGAATCATTCGTACCTGGAATAGAATCTTAATTCGCTCGAGTGGAGCTACGGCGGTCTTAGCTATGCCGCCGGTGACGCCGCCGGCGATAAGCTCCTTGGCGAACAAGGGCATCGAATCAATAATCCCGTTCTTCTCTTCGCCCTCCGCCATCGAAAAGCGGTGGAGAGAGAAAAGATAGATACGGTTAAATGGATCTTCTTCTTCTTCTTCCCCAGTTGAAAGAAGAAGATCGAGAGAAGAAAAGAATTGTTCTTTCTGATCAATCGAGACTTGGTTTCTTTATGATTTCTCACCTTCTCCTGCAAGTTAAGCAAATCTTTGTTCTCGTTTCTACTTTTGCTAAGTTTTTTTTTCCTTATTCAACGAATATTAAAACCTTCGAGATTGACGATTATTTTAGAGTATTTTTGCTCATCGTAGAACATGTGTTTTAAGTATGTTGATGTCGTTGACTAAACAAATGAAAGAAGAAGGTATGTTGAAGTCAATATTCTCTTGTTTTCCTATAAATTCGAGTCTGCCTTTTTAATTTGTCTCAATAATAATTTTGTGAATCCCCCTCGTATGTTTAACCTCTTGCTTAGCAAAATTTTCTTGTGTTTTCTCTCTATACTACTCTCATGTTTAAAACATCTTCTAGTATAGTTGAGTGAATAAGAATCACAAATTGTATTCTCTTTAGATTCCTTATTACATTCTCTTTTACAAACTGAGCGCCGGTTCACAGTGTATTAATGGACATCAATATGTGGGGAACAAGATTTGCGAGAGTGGAATTTAGGCTTACACTTTGGAAGACGATCGACAAGAGCTTATGAATATACACACATTCCAAAAATTTAAAGAAGGAGGAGACGTTTTGAAAAACTATTTAGGCCCATATAGCCAGCCCAATAGAAATTCGCTTATTTATTAGTGATAAATGCCATTTTTGGAAAGTGGAATTGATGCAAGAATAATGAGGTGTCAAGATGGAGACCAACGTCTTTCTAGGTTTATTATGTCCATCAAATCAATAACTTTCAAACCCAGTCAGCAAATTTGATCATCAAAGTTAAAAATCATATTAATGCTCATGACCCACGGTTAGTTCATACTTCATACAAATACATGGTATTCTTTATCAAAGAAAAGCATACGAAATGCTAAAATATGTTCTAGAGTTTTGGATTTATGCTTCTTGCATCTCTGATGACCTATCGAAACAATGCTGTATATTTGACTGAGAGTGAGACCCTTGATCGATCGTACGTAGTCCTGAAATCAGCTTTTTCTAACCAGTTAAACTAGCCGAATTTTTATGTTTTTTCTTTCTTGTTTTTGTATATATAGATTATATGTTTCGAGTCTTCAGTAAATATGATGAAGAAGATAGGTAAGACCCATAACCTGCAACCTTGTATGTAGAGAAATGCTCCAACACACATGTTTATTAAAGCATCATTGGGAATAATATTGGCTTTTGTATAACTCGATATCTGAAGTTATCTGTAAAGCAACTTGAACATTTAAAACTAAGTCGCACGCGTAGCAACAATTTTAATCTATCATACATGCTTTATCTGCGTGTATTATACTATACATACGCACATTTGAACCTAATTGGGTAGTTGGAGTTAATTACTCTCTTGAAAGAAACAAGACACCAAGCTAGAATGTTAATGTAGGTGTTCTTGATGAACTTCGATCCGTTATCAATACAATTTACTGGAACTCACGCTGAAGATAAAACGGTAAAACCAGATGTATGTATACGTAGATTAAAATTTAAAATCATGGTTGTCTAAGTAAAACAGTAAACTTATAATTTACAGTAAACTTATAATTTTACTAATTATATTCCTACGATGCATATCTATTCGGTTAGTCTATTCATTTTGTTAAGCTTCATGCATATCATAAATGGTCATTCAAATGAGTAGATTTTACATTTACGTGTGTGTTTATGTGTGGCGCATATGACTCGGACAGACTGTCGTATTATCCCTTTTTACATTTGTTTATTGAAGTGTTTTTTTTTTCTTTTGTATTATATTTATATTTTGGGCATGAGAATCAGTGTCCAAGTGGAACTATTAGCTATGTTGGTTGATAATTCATTTTCTATATGTGCAGAAGTAAAGCTTGGTAATATATACTATGTGCATATAATGATGCATTATTCGACAATGATTGAAGATCATAATAAAGTGTACTAGCTAATCTATAAGATATTATTACAAATTTACAACTTGACATACTCCATCTGTGTTTTTAATTCTCGAGGCACTTTTGTGTTCTTGATCATATTTACAGTTAATCTCACAATTATTATATATATATATATGAGGACAATCATTGTACACCCATTTCTGTTGAAAATTTAATGAAGTCCTCATCTGTACAAATCCATTCCCTCACAAGTTCCAAGACCGTATGAGTATAATAATTCTCTTCAATTGCTCCAAAGTTTGGACTGATAATTATGCACAAGTGTAAATCATTAAATTTTATGATGGAAACCAATAGTAATAAGCAGCATCTATTTAAGGAAATTTATTTCTCTAAATTTGGATCATCCAAATGACGAACAAATATAAGTAGGTTAATTGTTTCTATACCAATTTGAAATTAGATCATACTCCTTTTGTTTAACAAATAGTGTCATTTTGACATATTTTACACTTATTAAAAAAACTATTATGAGTTTTATATTATCATTTATTAATACATTAAACAAATTTTTTCTCTCTCTATAAAATACACTAAAATAATAAAATTATAACTGGATTTTTATTTAAAATTATAGATTGAAAATATAAAATAATATTCTTTTTAAAACAAAAATAAAACCTTAAACGATAATTTTTATGAAACGGAAGAAGTATAGATTTTTCCAATGTAATTCAACGTCATATGAATCATTCAAATTTAGTTGCAATCCACTAGTTTCACTTGATTTTATCAAAGTGTAAGACTTGTCCTCTAAATGCATTATTAGCCACTATACTATAGATCTCATAACTCGTTTACAATTTGGTGAATAAGATCCGGTTACCAACAAATATTTGTTTTTGTTCATGATATTTTTTTTTTGGACTAAACAGTTAATGATATTTTTCAATAATATAACGATAAGAGGACACATACTATACATATAACATATACTACATATGTTCTATATTAAGTGATGTTTAAAATTTTTGCACACAGATTAAAGATTTATTTAATTTTTATTTCTTTTTATACTAAAAACATCATTTATTGTACATTTAAACACAATTCAATAAATAAGAAAACAATATGCAAAATACAAAGGGTCAAAAACAATTTAAAAACTATTTAATTTTGCTTTGATTTGTGAGAACATAACTTATTTAAGAACACAAAAACCTCTAAAACATCACTTATTACATAACCGAGGAAGTAAATATTAGTTTTAATTACATCGACCTTCTATGTGGTCTTTTTATCCAAATCGTCATTTTGAAACAGTGTGAAAACATGTTGGGATATAATTAATGACATAAAACGATTGGTAAGTAATGGTTGGTATAGTTAAGGACTCTAAGAAATAATGATACCATCACTACAAGAATGCAAGCGATTTCCGACGGCCATATCGGTCGGGAAACCGTCGGAAAATGGCTTTCCCGACGAAATTCCGACCGATTTTGCCCGTCGGGACTATCGCGTCGGAAATCAAAAATGGTCGGAAATTGGTCGGAAATTTCCGACCAATTTCCGACCACCCACTTTCCCGACTGAATTCCGACGAATATTAATAGTCGGGAAATTCCCGACGATTTCCCGACGGGACTAAATTTCCGACCAATTCCAGACCGGATAATTTTCGACCAATTCCAGACCGAATAATTTCCGACCAATTTCGGACCAGATAATTTCAGACCAATTCCAGACCGGATAATTTCTGACCAATTTCCGACGGGTAATTAAAAAACAGTATTTTAAAAATTCTTAAAATTAATGATTTTGTTTTAAATTAAATTAAATTAATAATTCGAAAAAGAAAATTAAAATTAAAATTAAAATATAATATTTGTTTTGAAATAAAATAAAATTGTTTTGAAATTACAAAAACATTAAAATTAAATTCCCGTTTCTGATCCCGTGCCCGTGCCCCGGAAATCCGAGAACTTCGCTTTCATCCAATCCGTCAGGCCAGTGATTTCCGACCAGATGTGCAAGTTCCTCCCCGGTTGTTGGACTAACTCCTCGATGGACATGATTGCAGGAGCTTGACTGTGCGACTCCGGGACATTCGCACTTTGTCTTGGACTAGGGGTCTCCGATGGCGGATCGTTATGTTGATGTGGTTGAATGCCTCGAGACGAACCACCGTGGCGAATGTTATCGAAACCCTCGTACGGCCTACAAAAAAAACAAAAAATTTGTTAGTTGTTAAAATTATTTAAAATATAGAAAATACTAAAAATATTTCCAAAAAACAGAAAAAATTATGAAAATTTAGAATTTGTTTTATTTGCCAAAAAATTTTATATAACATAACTTTTTTATAAATCACTTGTAAAATGCCAAAATTTTACTAATATTCTAAAAAAAATTCTAAAACACTTATAACATTTAAAATCACATGTAAAATGAAAAAATCATTTAAAATCTCTAGTAAAAAAAATTTAAATCGCTTGTAAAATGCAGAAAAATGTTCTAAAATTCTAAAAAAAAATTAAAATCACTTGTGAAATAATAAAACTATTTCACAATTAACACAAAAATATTTTCCAATTTTTTTCAATATTATTTCTAAAATATTTAAACACAAAATCCACATTATTAACCTAACAACAATCTAACCTAAATTCTAACCTTTCATATTTAATCAAATCTAACAGACCTAACAACTCTAACAAATTATTAACCTAAAATCTAACAAATCTAACGAATTAAACAAATCTAACAAAATCGATTAGGAAAAAAAAAATTCTTACATGGCTAGATGGGCGACGATGGCGGCGTGGAGGCAAATCCGGCGAGGGTCTTCGACGGCGGCGGCGGCGACCTAAAGAAGAAGAGAGAGAAGTTAGCAAGGAGGGGAGAAGAGGAAGAAGAAAAGAGAGAGGAGAAGATACCTTGGACGGCGGCGGCGAGGGGAGGGCAACAGCGGACGTCGGCGGCGACAAGAGAGAAGGAGAGAAGAGATCCAAAGAAGGAGAGAAGATGAAAGGAAATGAGGAAGAAGAAGAACAGTTTTCGATTTATTGAATCCATACGGTCGGGATCCGGTCGGAAATTTTTAATAAACCGCGTACAATGAATTTCGATAAATTTCGTTTGGCGGTTTATTTCCCGGGTTTTTTTTAGAATGGTCGGAAATTGGTCGGAAATTCCGACCAATTTCCGAACATTCTAAAAAATTGCATGTCGAATAATTTAATATTGGTCGGAAATTGGTCGGAAATTTCCGACCAAATTCCGACCATATAGGGTTTAGGGTATGAAATCCTAAATTTGAATACCGTATAGGCTTTAAAAAACATCTAAACATCTTATGTCCGAAAACAATTTGGCAAGGTAAACATAAATAGAGTATAGGACGATTTTTATGAATCGATATGAGAACGGGTTTAACCTCTCTTAACGAAACATAGAACTTATACTTACACTTTTCGTTTTCTTGAAAGGTTTGGATTAAATGCTCAAAAATATTGATTCTTATGATAGTTGGACATTGAATTATTTGAAAAGATCATATCTAACCTTAGCAAACATAAGTGTAATCAAATTTTTACGGTTTGAGGTTTCGAAACCCGTATGGTCGGAAATTGGTCTGGAATTTTCGACCACACATAGTATAGTTTTAGCCGAGGAAAGTTTTAGCCAGACTTAGACTGAAACCATGGGAGTTTTCCTCGGCTAAAACTAAAACGGTCGGAAATTAGTCGGAAATTCCGACCAATTTCCGACCATATATGAAGATTTTCCGAAAAATGCTGATATGTGTCCACTAAATCGGCGATAACTCCTGGAATATTACTAGGAATGAGCTGAAACCACTCTCATTGGAAAGATAACTCAATTTCCAATCTGTCTACAAGATTTGAGATTAAACTGGGCACGGGAAGATTTCCATCCGACATGATCTTTAAGCTGATTCGGATTGGCTCTGCATTCTCCGACAGTGACATATCTTCAATAAATCTCCCGTATCTCCTGAACCGCTGATCGTAATGACATGAATCTACTTGAGTTAGAAAGCTAACTCAATTTCGCATGACTTTCATCAAGAGCTTCCAAGCTAAATCCATCGGGAAGGCTTTCGTTTGACTCGTTTTATAATCCCCGTCGGAAATTGGTCGGAAATTCCGACCAAATTCCGACCATATATGAATATTTTCTGAAAAATGCTAAGTATAAAATGCTAAGTGTAAAAATATCATTTATAAAATGCTAAGTGTATAAACACTTAAAATTAACAATTTATACCACACAAGTTTATAAACACTTAGAAATTTTTGAAATATTAGTATTTCATACCATAAATCCTAATTGGTCGGAAATTGGTCGGAAATTTCCGACCAAATTCCGACCATATAGAGTTTAGGGTATGAAATCCTAAATTTTAAAGCCATATAGGATTTAAAAAACATCTACTAATCTTATTTACTAACAACTAACTTAATAGGTAAACATAAAATGGATCATATGACGATTTATATGAATCGATTCGAGAACGATTGTAACCTTTCATATCGATACATATAACTTATACTCACACTTATCGGTTTCTTGTCGGGTTTTGATTAAAAGCTTAACAAGAATGATTATTAAGATATTTTAACATTGAATTCTTTCAATATATCATATCTAACCTTAGCAATCATAAACATAATCAAATTTTTACCATTTGAGGTTTCGAAACCACAAATGGTCGGGAATTCGTCGGGAATTCCTGACCGATTACCGACGGGCTGAGAACACATGTTTTAAATGTATAGCAACACGCTTATTTTATGTTTGTAAAAAATATTAAATCGGAATTTCTGACCGATTTCCGACCATATATGACCGGTCTCTATATCACGGGACAAAAATGGTCGGGAATTTCCGACCGGTTTCCGACCGGGTTTATTCCATCGGTATTTAGTCGGAAAACGGTCGGAAATTTCCGACCGTTTTTTTTCGGTCGGAAATTTCCGACCGTTTTTTTTCGGTCGGAATTCCGGTCGGGAATCGCCTTGTTTTCTTGTAGTGCATTCCTCTCTTGTTTCGCTTTTGGTGTATTATTTCCACTATTTTTCCCTATATATCTGTTATTTAATAATCGATCTAATGTTTACCAATTAAACTTACAGCTTCAAAAATTAAATAGTAACGAAACTAATAAATTAACGGGAAAAGTAAGAATTAATTAGTGGATCTTATCTCGACATTGTTAGTAGTGGATCATATGATCATCAACTGGACCTTATCCTTGTAGCGTGTGTATATACATAAAGTTGGCCGGACAAACATATTTAAATTCATTTATTTGTATTATTTAAAGAGGTTATTGAATTTTCACTTAACTGTTCATAGTTAGAAACATAAAAAGAAACAATAATATATTATGTCGGTACAATATTTGTGCCTAATATTTTCAACGAAAAGGCAAGTTTTGGCTTCACATGCATATAAAATACTCCTAATATATATCTACTGTGCTCAAGTACTCATGGGTAATTTTAGTTCCTGATATTACCATACACCATAGATTTTTTTTTCTTTCTAAAAAGGTCATATTATCCTATTAAGAAATATAAATTAGTTAGAAATGTATATATAATTTGTTTCATTTGAAGGGTCTTCAGTTTTTCATCACATGAGCTTCTACAATTGTTTTTGTTCCACATTTCTTCTTCTATTTTTTTCCGAAAATTCTATTTTAGATATATCAAATTCATCGTTATTTAGCCAAAGATACTTTTCGCTACTTATGTAAATTTATATTATATACTTATACTTAATTTTAAAAGTAAGGTTTTTTAATTATAAGGTATACAATTAGTATGGAGATATTAATTTCCAATTTGTTAGCTTATCAATTAATGAAAGAAAAGGGCAAGATGTTTTTTTTTTTTGTAATTATAAACTTATCGTCAAAATGAATAAAAAAAAAAAAAAGTTTCAAGATTTTATATATAGTTCAAGTTGTACATAATTCTTTTCATAGCTTGTGTTTATACAAGGAAAAGAATAACAAATTAAACTTGAGAAGGTAAATTAGCACTGACTCACTGAGTGGAGAACTTGTGTTGCAGAGTACGAACACGTTTGGAATATTCTTGCATGTCATAACGCGAATCTAAATATTAGTATACTATTGTGTTTGTCTCATCGAAATCACGAATTAAGAATTTTGAAATGCCAAAATATAATATACTAACTAGCTTTTTTTTTTACCAAAAATATACTAACTAGCTTGTTATATTTGGTAACTCGTTTACTTTTTTATGTATTTCTAATGACGTGATCACTCGATCGAATTATCGAAACTTCCTAGCGTATTATGACTTTTTTTTGTTGAAAGAAATAAAAAATTGAAAGAAAAAAGGTCATAATACCACACTGTTTAATACAAAATTGAATTTATAAATTTGAACCTGTATGAAAAATCAATACAACTTAAATTAATCAATAAATTATTCCATTTCCAAAAGGAACATGACTTTTTAAAAATGCACGAATATAATAGTAGTAAATATGAAGAAAAAAAAGTTACTAGTCTCAGAATTAAACTGATGATGATGTAAAAAAAAAATGATTGTTAGCTAAACGATAGCTAAACGAAATATTGCTATCACATGGTTACATATCCCAACTTAAAAAATGTATATATAATTATATCAAGTATTGTAATTATATGGTGATATGCATCAACTAATATAAGTTATGTTGCCAACACCATAACCATCAAATTAAAAAAAAATTAGCGCTAGTTTCTCATGGAATCCATCTAAATCATGATTAACTTGGTATATACCCAACTTGATTTCAATCCGATCTGACACAAATTGATTTCTGATCCAGTTCAAAAATTATGAATTTGGGTTGGAATAAAATTGGGTATAAACCGAGTTTATACTCATGTGATGGACATACCCAGCTCATAGGTTAGGCATGCTAGACCATGGTTTTGGATCACTTTTTTTTTAGTTTTTGATGGGCCACAAAATTAGTTTAAAGTTAATAAGTTATAAGGTTTTAATTTTTAAATTTGAAACCTATTTTTTATAAGGCCACAAAAAAAAAATTATACTTATCATTTTTTTATATCAAGTTATTTTATTTACTTTTTCCAATGATTTTTAAATTAAATTGGAATTATGTTTTAAAACTTTTATATTTTACATTTTACTAAGGACCACATTTTTTTTTCTTGTTTCGGATCACCATTTTTATTGGGCCGGAACAATACTTCGTATAGCTAACAATTATTTTTCTTTTAAAGTATAGTTGGTTCATCTAGTTTAAAAAAAAAAGCTTTTATTATTTGGCTGTTTTGAATTTGGGTAAACATGTACGAGATATAATTGAAAATAAAATATCTACTTTATGTTAATCTGTCACATCTAGTTTTTAATAAATGATTTAATTACACTGTAAATTAAAAGCAAAAAAGAACAAAAAATGGAATATCAAACAAATACGACAAACTAGTTTCTTGTGTATATAAATTAATATATATATATATAAGTAACATAAATACACGTATTGGTAACCAAAATGTTGAAACTTTAAACTGCATGTCCTAAATTCATAATATGATTAACGTAAAACTAAATAAAAAATGTATAGTCATATTATTTATTAATGTAATTTAGAGAAAGAAAACATTTTAGATAATAATTTAAAATGTAAAATATATTTGGAAATTTCACAAACTTGGAAGATGAAATAGAGCTTTGTACTACTCATGATCTGAGTCCGTGGCTGTTAAAAAGATAAAAAGGAGTCGTATTATTGATAAAGATATAACGGGAAGCTATGGTGGAATCATCAGAAGATACGACTTACCAACTCAAGATGTTGAGTTAATCCATTTCTGACAAGTGACAAGAAGAATGAAATATATCTTCGTGCCCTCTTCTCATTGGTCACTTGATACTGCGGAAGATACGACTTTTCACAATATCGTTCCTTATTTATTAAATTATACTTGCTGACAGCAAATCATTAGGTATAGGATCATCATCCTGAAAGCTTTTTTTTTTTGATTTGGTGGTTGATTAAAAATTCTACATCAAGAGGTTTTATGTTTAATTTTCAGATGATGTAAATTTTACATATTAACGTAAACAAATTTATAAGAAAATTTTTAATATGGTGTAAGTGAAATCGTTTATCATAGTCGTGGTTCCTAATGAAATGGGTAACATTATCCGTCGTAGAATTGTCCTTATAATAATTCTCATTATCAGTGTTAAAAAAAAATCATTATCCGTCGTAGAATTGTCCTTATAATAATTCTCATTATCAGTGTTAAAAAAAAATCATCACCCTTTTCAATTTAGTTGGTATTATTAATTTATAGATTTTAATTAATTTTAGAAATCTAATCAAAATTACGTGTTATTGAATCATTGATTTTATTTTATTTTATTAAAATTCTATGTTATTGATTTTATGATTAAATATCAAAATCATATGTTATTGGACTTCTAATTAAGTATCAGAATAGCTTCCGTCTACAAAACGATTCACTTTTTTATAAAAATATACAAAATGGTCCATTTTTTTCTCAAACTTATGGTTTTTTAAAATTTAACATTAACTCTGAATAATGATCAATCATAATTTAAATCACGATGAAATCATAGTTAACGGACTTTAATCATGGCTTAGATTCATAAGAAGCTTCTTCAAGAAATTGTTGTGTTTGATTATTTTTGTAATTTGAGTAGTTTAGCAAATTTTAAACATGTTATTACAAATGTAAACGCTTTAGTAAAATCTGTTGGAACTAATTTTTTGTCAAAGCTCGAGGGCTTGATAAAATTGTGTTAGTGTGAAAAGAAATGAGCTGAGCTCTTTCTAATGAAATGTTTTCATTAACCGAGAAATGTTTTCTCGTGTATATATGTTGGAATAGTTGTGTCTTAAACGAACAACTTGAGAGAAGAAAAGCCATACGTGCGACGTTCGCATCTTGGGCCTTGTTTGGGCCCGTGGACTTTTTGAGGTATCGATCGATACCCCTTGGTATCGATCGATACCCAGCGGGCCGACTTAAAAATCGCAGCCGCCTAGGTTATTCTAGAAATATTCCTTTTCTGTTATGGAAAAACCCTAGCCTCTCTCCTATATATACAACACGATTTTCACCTAAAAAATCATCCTCTGATACACAATAAACACATTCTAAAAGTTCTAGCAATAGTTTCTTCAATTCCCTTCTGTCTAGAGAGTAAGTCTTTATTCGAGAGTATCGTAGTATAATGTTCGCTAGATCTGATATCAAGTGTAGATGATACAGATTACTTTGGTTGTATCCTGGGACTCATGGATCTATAAAAAACCGTCGCACTACGGGAGATTCTTTGAGTTAAGGAAAGAGATTCATCTCGCCTCCTTAGATTTATTATTGCTTTATCGTTATATGAATCGTCTGTACCTTAACTGTTTATTTATATAATCGTGATTAAATCTCTCCTGTCTATTGTGCTAAATTTTGGTCCTACAAAATCCACTAACAGAAGAAGGTCATAACTATATCACTAGATGGCATACTTAATTAATAACAAAGATTATAGATCGCAATATCGTTTGATGCATGTCTCGTATATTTACATGAAGATGCTCTCCATATTAGCCGCACAATCAGTCGGCAAACTCCACTTCTCTTTCACGTTCTCTATTACAACTTGCATCTTTGTTTATTTAAAATTTATATTAAATTATTCGAGGTAATAGTATTTAAATTAGTACATACTTCAATGATTGGTCCGTAAGATATCATGAAATTCTGCTCGAAGATTTCGTGTTAGAATTAGTAATTATTTACAATTTATTATGCACTTATGGGAACCAATAATTAATCAATTGGTGACTAAATTTGATTCTATGTTCCTATGAAATTACACACGATATATGTAAACAACCATTGGCTTGTCTTCTGTGGAAAACATAATCCAGCATGATTTGAAGCGAATCTATGACATTAAAGTAGAAGAAATCAACCATATGTCATTAAGTCCCAAAATTTTGCTGCCATTGGACCAAAAGTTACTTGATTCTTCTTTAGAATCTAGATTAGTATAACCTTTTTTACTGGTTAAATGGAATTCTGAGAATCTGGTTAGTATAACCAAATTTTATACGTCTTTCCGTTGGAGCCGAAGTCTCCCAAACATGATTCGAAAAGGGTACTTTCGAACGCATCATTTGTTGTTATTATAACTTAATGTATATGAGAACATATAAATCAGCATTACCTTTTTGTTTTTGAGTTAGTTATGTATTCAGATTCAATCTACAGTTTGATTTCCGAATCTTAAGCTGGTGTGTTCGATCACATGCAAATTACATTTGTCTATTAGTATTACTATTACGTAAATGCAAATATACACCCATATGTAAGAGCACGTGTATAAAAATGGGTATATATCCCTATATATACGTGCATTTTTAAGTTTACTCTGTTTTCATTATGTTCTACCTAAATTAATTAATTTTAATTTATCACATTGTTATGCCGGTTAATACCCTCTAGTCAGCTGTTCTAAGTCCAAACAAACAAACAACAAACAGCAAATCTTTACAAAAAAATCTTAATCTTGGTGTGCGGGAAAATTTGCGACCATACAAATTATATACCCTGCCTTTATTTTTTTTTATGTTTTTTGTAACTCTATCATGCCTTTATTCCAATTCATAATTAACGATTATAATCCAACACATATAATAAGCCATAAATGTGTCGGATTTTTTCGTCTTTTTAGGGGCAATTCTCCTGCAACACAAAGCAATAAGTCAGAGATCGAAAAACACGATGTAGTGTATTTTCCGATGATTTTCTGACGCTCAAGTCAGTAACAAAGAATGAAGACCACATAGATTTGCGTTGAAAACAGGAAAGAATCGGAAAACATGGAAGAGAGGAAGTTACGGTGACTCCGGACTCTGAGAAAGGATGGATCCGCTGAGAATCTGGACAGATTTAAGTGAATAGTGACTGAAAGTTTAGTCAGAATATTCGAGCCATAAAACTGAATATTATTTGAAAAAGAGGTGAGATATGGTATCAAAGGTTAAGAAAAACTAAGTGTTTTAATAAAAATCTCTAAGAGAAATGAAAAATCGGATCCCCACTCTCGGGAGTGAAAGTTGTATTTATAGAAATATCTAACCAATCTTAGTATACCGGGTTTCGCTAGCTCGGGTGGGTCATATTGGGGATCCTTTGTTGGATGAGGTACGGAGTACTCGAGTGCTTTTTCAGCATATTTTATTTGTCGCTTATGTATGTATCCCCGACAAAACAGTTTATGTAGGCGCCGCGCCGAATCCGTGTTGTTTCGACGGTTTATGCTTTGTCACGTGTTCTGAACGCCCATACCTTTATTTTTCCCATATGCAGTAATTGATTGTTTTTTCCTGCCATATAGACCAAAATTGGTCAGAGATAAGATTAATGCGAGACTCTACTTTAGTTCGAAGTGGTATTAGAGGGAAAATACATATACAATCATGTGTATATTTGAATATCTTTTACCTTTTCTGATATCCTTTTGAGGAATATCGGGTTCTCTTTACCTTCTTGGGTATCTCTATCCGGTTATCTGAGAGTCTTGCCATCCTGGGTATTGCTATCCGGTTTATGTTGCCATCGTCGGGGAGTCAACCGGTGCCTGTCCGGGTTACTCATCTCCTTACTTACGTGCTCTCCATATAACCTGGCATGAGTTGGCGGGTTCTAGAAAATGCAACCCCTTATCACTTCGGGACCACTCGTCTCCTTAGTTCCCACTCCCGCTAGTCGAGAATAGTTTTGGGAGAATGTGGTGGTTCGCATCCCTGTCCTAACATGTCTTATGGTTCGACCACCTAGCTTTGTAACTGCACCCTCTCTAAGTGACACACTTTTAGGTCAAGTAGCCGTCTAACCTATAGTGACATGTCATACAACCTGCCTTAACATGTTCTAAAGTTCGATTACCTAGCCTCGTAACCAATACCCTCTCGAAGTGGTGCACTTTTAGATTAAGCGACCATCTAACATGACATGTGTCATTCTTTGATTCGCCAATCTAAAGGAGAAATATTTATCACCAACAATAAATCTGATTTAAAGAAAAAAACCATAAATCTTTCGGTTTGATTTCGAAAGAAATTTATCGTATTAGAGTGTGTTTGGTTCGTTTTGACTTTTGAGCAGATACTTGGTTGGTTTATGAAAAACCTCCGATGCGAAACTAAATGAGATATAAATTAATAATAATAAATTAATTAACGAGAAATACTCTAAAATAGCACAAATTTTACTTTTTTTCCAAAACAAGCATCTTAAATTTAAAATTCTGAAAATAACACAAATAATTATATAAAAATACTTGTTTATCCAAAATAAAATTAAACATTATATTTGCGTTCACTATTTTCAATTTAAGGTTTAGTTTTTTCCCATTAAAAAATAGTTTTATGTCATTTTAATATTAATTTTGTGATATAATTGTTAAAATTTGTGCTATTATTGTCATTTTCAACTAGTGATGCTAAATTTGGAACAAAAATTTAAAAGTGTGCTATTTTGGTCAATTGCCCTTAATGAATTATAACACAACCTTTTTCAACTAATTTTTTTAATACCTATATATATATATTCTTCTTCTTTTTTTGAAAAATTATAGATACAAATCGTTTTTTTCTGGATTCGTTTATTAAAGACAAAATTCCAAAATTTTGGTTGCAGCAAGTTTGATTTCATTGTGTTTATTGTGTTTATGATAATAAATAGAATCACTTGGGTTTATTACATTTTCACTTCAGTTCAAATGTTCACTCTTACATTAAAATTTAAAGTTTGATTTCGAATAATTAACCACTAAGTAGCATTTTTTTCTCACCATTACAATATTAGCGTTTAAACTTTAACCCATTAATTTATTTATTAAATGGGTAAAAAATACCTGTTCGATATAAAAACATAGAAATCAATGCTGAGAGTTGAACAAACCTATAAATCAATAATATATTTTGATATTTCTATGGAACACACTACACATATTACTTTCTTTTTTTTAATTACTTGGAGATTTTAGGCAAAAATCTGTATATCTCAAACTCGAAATCAAAGTATTTTATATGGTCTCGTTCTAATTAAGCGTCATTTAATCATATAAACTATAGGTTTTGCTCTTGATACTTTGTTGAGCTAACGACACTTGATTACACACCGTTACTTTGTATGTAAAAGAATCTATGTATATTAAGCCAACTTATTCATACATCTAATCTTAAATCGTAAAAAGCAAGCTTTTAGTTTGGAAAAGCAAAAATATCTCCTAATTAGGAACCAGCTCTATAAATTGTAACTAACTACCACAAAGTGGAATTAACACCACTTTACTAAATATATAGATTTGAGAAACTCGTGCTAATTTTAATCTTTGAGTTGAGTATTAAACAATTTTAATTTAATAACTCCTTAATTGTGATATGTGGGGTCACCTAACACTACAAGAAAACTGCCGTTTTACAACTAAGGTAATCGTCGTAAATCGGTCGTAAAACATGATTTACGACGGATTACCGACGAATGACAATTCGTCGTAATATGATCGTCGTTAATCGGAAATCGTCGTAAATTGGTCGTAAAGTTAAGGAGGCCTATAAAGCGTCGTAAAATCGTCGTATATTATTCGTCGTAAAATCGATGTAAACTTACATCGATTTTACGACGAATCTATTACATCGATTTTACATCGATATTACGATGAAGCAGTACATCAATTTTACATCGAATTATACAATTTTTTTTTGATAATTCGTCGTAAAATCGTCGTAATATGATGAAAAATTACATAGATTTTACATCGAATTATACAATTCCTGTTTTGATAATACGTCGTAAATTCGTCGTAAACGGTAGCTATAAATACGTTGGTAAATCGATGTAAATTATTCGATGTAAATTCGTCGTAAATTTTTGAACGATGTAAAATAGATGTAAAAGTATTGATTTAAAATCGATGTAAAATCGATGTAAATTATTGAACGATGTAAAATCGATGTAAAATATTCGATGTAAATACGTCGTAAATTAAATATAATTTTTATAAATAAATTCAAAATAAATTCAAAATATAAATTAAATTAATTAAAATTTTAAAAAAATAATTAATAAAATTATATATATAAATTAAATATTTTTAAATAAATTCAAAATAGAAAATAAAATTTATAATACAAAATAAAATTCTTAATACAAACTACTGCCTAGCGGGAAAACGTAAATTATCAAAAAGCTCGTCGTCCGATCCATTCTGCTCCATATTCGCTCGTTCTTGTGCGAGCGGATCACTCGGCTGGCCTGATGTCGATCCTTCCTGCTGCCTCAGTGCAGCCGCCAAAGTCGGGTTAGTCAGGGCAATAATATCGAAGAGAGTGTCGTATCCTTGGATTGTTTTATCGTATCCTTGGATCTTCTCATCGTATACCACCTGCTTCGCCCGCAAAGTTTGGATCTCGGAGTTGGCGGTGTTTAACTCCGTCCGCAAAATAACCGGATCGTCGAAAAGCTGACGACGGGACGACGCGGCGGCACTATGTACGATCGATCCCATCCCTAAAACTCTGCCCTTTCTCTTCGGGGCAACCTTTAAAAAAGAAACGTAAAATTTAATAAATTGTATAAAGAAACGTTAACTTTTGTAAAAAAAAAACGTTAAATTACCTCTGCGTATATGTCGTCCATCTGGGCAACCGTCAAAGTCGCAGTGGATTGGACCGAACTACCGCCAGGTGATAGCTGCTGAGAAAGCTGAGTTTGACGCTCTTCGATCCTTGCATGCGCGTCATTGTAGATCGCCTCTGCTCGAGGATCTACAAAAGATCCGTCTTTCTTCTTGTGAGTTTCCGCAAAAACTCGGGTCATTGGAGGAAGTTCGCCTCCATTTGCCTAACAAAAAAGACATTCAAAAAGAAATCAAACCGTTGATGGATAATATAAATTAATAACAAATTAAAATAACATAAAAAAAATTATAACTGAAAAAATTATTACCATTTGAAGGCGTCTTCCCGCAAAAGATGTTTGACCCGACGTATGAGGCATAAGCGCTGGAAGACCGTCTGGACCCATAGTGTTTCGAGAAGCCGAACACTTAGCGGCCACTTGCTGCGCATGCGGATCTCTCCAATATGCCGTCAAGCCGTTCCAAACAGCGGAAGACAGGTATGGCGGCTTCCCATGATCGCCTTTAACCTCCCACTTCCTCTTCCAATCGGAGACGGTATTGTTGAGCCGCAATTTTCCCTTCTTTTTGAATTCCGCCTTCACCGTCTCGTTGATCGCAACGTCCCAATGCCATTTTTGCTATAAAAAAAAAAAAAAATTAGAAACGATATATTAAAGATAAAGAATTTTCCAAAATAATAATGAATTTAAAAAAAAAAAAATTACCGCGAAACATTTAAACCATGTCTCGACAACGTCTTCCGGAACCGAAGACCAATTGCGGTGAGGCTCCATGAAATAGGCTTTAATGGTGTCAGCCACACTCCGTCCAACTTTGTTATCTTCCGTAAACCTGAGAAAAAAAACAAAAATTATTAGTAAAAAAAACAAATTCATAATGTTATTAAAAAAAAAAATTATAGTTACGTACCAAAAAGTTTTCGGGAGTCGTCGCGGATCTAACCGGGGTAAAGTATCATGCCCCGGTGACTGCAAAATATTTTCGACCGTCAATCCCGCATACAACAACGGCGGTCGATCAGCATCTGCTGCTAGAGGCGGCGCTGGTTCGGGAAAAGAATCTGGAACAGCGGACCGCGTCGTAGAAGATGACGGGAGTTGCGTATTATCACCCGGTCCCGTCTCGAGAAACTGGCGATAGTGTGAGTTACGTGGCGCCATATCTAAAAAATATTTAAAATTAATTAATTCAATTCTAGTGTAATATAATTCCATTCCTAACTAATAATTACAATCCTAACTAATAAATATTACAATCCTAACTAACAATTCAATATCCTTACAAACAATAATATAATTTAAAAATACAAATGCAAAAAATGTTACCTTTTTTTAGAGAGAAGGCAGAGAGATTTGTAGAGAGAAGGCAGAGAGATTTGTAGAGAGAGAGAGTTTTATGAGATTGTGAAGAAAATCTGGTCACGTATATATAGATTTTGATGTCGTCGTAATTTCGTTGGTAAGTTACGACGAATTTACGACGGATTCGTCGTAAATTCGTCGTAATACCGCAACCGAAAATTTAACGAATCGAAATTTCCCCCACGCGGTAAATTCAATATTTTAGGTATTACAACGATTTTACGACGCATTCGTCGTAAATTCGTTGTACTTTTACAACGATTTTACGACGAATGCGTCGTAAATTCGTTGTAATACCTAAAATCTATACCCTAAACCCTAAATCACAATACACATATCGTGGACGTATTAACGAAGTATATTAGTGCATCTAATACTTCTAATATTTAACAATAAATTCAATAACGACGATTGAATCTATATCGTCGTCGATTTCCATATATTACATAATAATGTATAACATTCGTTCTTATATATAAGTATATTCGTAAAATGGTTGACTTAAATAATGTAAATGATTTTGTAAAAACCTAAACTTGTTTATACTATGATTAAAACTTACTTAAAACAAGATATAAGATACAAAAAAACCAAAAATGTTAATCAAACCCTAAACCCTATATTTTAGGTATTACAACGATTTTACGACGGATTCGTCGTAAATTCGTTGTACTTTTACAACGATTTTACGACGAATGCGTCGTAAATTCGTTGTAATACCTAAAATCTATACCCTAAACCCTAAATCACAATACACATATCGTGGACGTATTAACGAAGTATATTAGTGCATCTAATACTTCTAATATTTAACAATAAATTCAATAACGACGATTGAATCTATATCGTCGTCGATTTCCATATATTACATAATAATGTATAACATTCGTTCTTATATATAAGTATATTCGTAAAATGGTTGACTTAAATAATGTAAATGATTTTGTAAAAACCTAAACTTGTTTATACTATGATTAGAACTTACTTAAAACAAGATATAAGATACAAAAAAACCAAAAATGTTAATCAAACCCTAAACCCTATATTTTAGGGATTACAACGATTTTACGACGGATTCGTCGTAAAATCGTTGTAATTTTACAACCAATTTACGACGATTCTATCGTAATTTCGTGGTAATATAACATATACATGTATAGGTAAAACACGGGTTTTTATATGGCACCTAATTATTTACATCGCATTTTCTCGACGTAATTTCGTGGCATCTCCGATGTAAAATCGTTGTAATGCTATTCGATGTAAAATCGTTGTAAATTTTCGTTGCAAATCAGTTGGTAATTTCTAAAAAATTTCTATAAATACATTCCACACCTTCAATGCTAACTCACAAAAAAAAAAACCACTATAAATATTTCATACCCACTTTTCCTTGAGTTTTTACGGTGATCATTGTGTGCCCACATCTTGATGATCTGGCCAACAAATAATCCTGTAGCTAGGATCTTGTTTTCAAGTAATTAAGATCAACTACCATAGGTGAAAGATTCATAGAATTGGACCTTTGTAATATAAGGATGTTCAATTCTATGTATCTTTCACTTATGGTGGTTGGTTTTTATGAATCTAGAAAACTCGATCCCCAGAATTTTTGGTTGGCCAGATCATCAGATGCGGGTTTACAACGTTCTGCACGTAAACCCAAGACCACATTACGACGGAATTACGACGAATCTGGTCCCAGACGTCGTAATTGCGTCGTAAAATTACGACTATGTTACGACGAATAGTACCACATTCGTCGTAATATCGTCGTTAAGTACCATCAGATTTACTTAACTGTATATTTTGGGTTTAGCATAATTTAATAAAGTTAAACTAATCCTAATCTACATGTTTCATTCACAAAAACTGTTAATTCATCAATGTTTCCTCGATTTTTTATTAGTAATTAATTTAATATATAATTTTACAACAAAAACATAAACATTTAACAAACCGAAAATTACATATATATATAAGCTTTCAATCGGAATCATCATCTTCGTTGCGCTCATCATCTTGATTGGGTTCATCATCTTCAGGTCCATCATCATCGTCAGTTTCTTCAAACTCGTCGGAATCGCCTTCTTCTTCTGTGTCGTCAGGTAGATATTCAAGTTGCCTGTTTTGTGGATCAATTAAAAGAACGTTCTCCGTAATCTCTGGTTCTGTAATATCAAGGCAAGAATCTTGTTGCATTGGAAGATCATCAACACCAACAATTTTACCCCTTGGAGCTATTTTAATAACCGATAACCATGAGATCCCAGATGTTCGAACTCGCGGATATGGAACGAACGTTACTTGTTCTGCTTGTGATGCTAGGATGAATGGCTCAAACTTGTTGTAACGTCGTGGTTTGTTGACGTCAACCACACCAAATTTGTTAATTCGCACCCCTCGACCGACTGTTGGATCGAACCAATCACATTTGAAGAGAACGCATTTCAACCTAACCAGTCCGGGGTACTCCACTTCAATTATTTCCTGCAAAATCCCATAAAAATCTATTTCACCCCTAACACATACTCCGTAGTTGGTAGTTGCCCGACGAACGCCATACTTGTATGTATGAAACACATAACCACGGGTAAAATACATGGGTGCGGTCGTTATCTTCCCGATGGGGCCTAGGAGTAACTCATGAAACCAAAATGGATATGCGGGATCGCCATGATCAACCTATGATAAGTGTAAAAGTTAGATTGAAAGCCGATAAAATTAAATGAAATATTTATAACTATATTAACTTACTTGCGTCTTCAACCACTCAACAAAGTGACGATCTTTACGGTCGTTTATTTCATCATCTGAAACCCCTTCAATGCATTCTCGTACCTGGGTAACAAATAAGCTGCAAAATATATATATAGACATAAAAATTAACACATTTAATTATAATAATATTAATTAATTATTAATGACTTATTAATTAAATAGTTTTGTTATTACCTTTCGTAAGGACTCACTTCATCACAGTTTAGGAGGATGTACGTATGTGCGCTGTGCCTGTCATGCTCGTTATCCCACCAAACTTCCTTCAATTTTCCACTAAGACGACCAATTGGAGAAAATATGTCTGGGACACCCTCTACTGCATAAATTCGTCCCACACCGCCATCATCGTATCGTCGGGGAGCCCGTTTGCGTGTGCGGACTTTTGGAGCGAAATAATATGAAGTGAAGTGTGAAGTTTCTTCTGTCAAACTTCCCGCAACAATTGATCCTTCAACCCTTGCTAGATTTTTTGCCTTTCCCTTTAAATGTTTCATGAAGCGCTCGAATGGGTACATCCACCTAAACTGAACAGGGCCTCCTAGTTCTGCTTCGTGGGGGAGATGAATGGGAAGATGTTCCATAACATCAAAAAACGCAGGGGGAAATATCTTCTCCAAATTGCACAACAAGATTGGAATATTAGCAGCCAGTTGTGCAATTACATCTTCTGACAACGTCCGTGTACTAAGATCCCGGAAAAACGCTCCGATGCCTGCAAAGACAAAATTATATACATTCACACATATATATATATATATAATTAATCTCAATATAATTTTATATGTCATGCATGAAGTATCTTACCTCCAATTGCTTCATGAACATTTTCTGGAAGGAGTTCGGCAAATGCGAAAGGAAGTAAACGTTGCATAAACACGTGGCAGTCATGACTCTTCATCCCTGAAAACTTATCTCCTTTCTCAACAGATTTAGCAAGATTGGATACATACCCATCAGGAAACTTCACGTCAGATGAAACCCATTTGAACAACGATGCCTTTTGTTCTGCACCCAACCGAAATATAGGAACTGGTGATTTTCCATTGCTCATTATATGCAACTCATTTCTGTTGCAAATATCTGGCAAGTCCAACCTTGACTTTCCGCTGTCTTTGGTTCTTCCTTTCACGTTTAACACTGTATGCATGATGTTATCAAAAAAGTTTTTCTCAATGTGCATGACATCAAGATTGTGTCTCAGTAGATGATTTTTCCAGTACGGAAGATCCCAAAAAATGCTTTTCTTGTGCCAATTGTGATTAACCCCGTATCCATCAGGCATATTAGCTGGAGTGTGCCAATTTCCCCCACGATTCACAGTTTCTAGTCCCCCAAAATGATCTATTTGCGCTTCTAGATCTTCCCCAGATAGATACACTGGTGGGGGGACACGCACGATTTTGTTCTTCCTAAACAACCGTCTGTTTCTCCTATATGGATGATTGATTGGTAAAAACCGGCGGTGACAATCAAACCAGCATGTTTTTCGACCATGTTTCAGTTGAAACGCATCTGTCCGATCGAGGCAATAAGGACAAGATAACCTCCCATGCGTCGTCCAACCTGATAGCATTCCGTATGCAGGGAAGTCGCTTATTGTCCACATAAGCACCGCACGCATCGTAAAATTTTTTTTCCTCGAACAATCATATGTCCGCACTCCTGTATACCACAACTGTTTCAACTCATGAATGAGAGGCTGCAAAAACACATCAAGGGACCGCTTCGGATGATTGGGACCAGGGACTAAAATATTCAGGAAAAGAAATTCCCTTTGCATGCACATATCTGGGGGAAGATTATAAGGAGTTACGATAACTGGCCACAAAGAATATTGCCTACCAGACATACCGAATGGACTAAATCCATCAGTGCAAAGACCAAGATACACATTTCGCTTAGAGTTAGCAAAATCAGGGTGTACCGTGTTAAAGTGTTTCCAAGCTTTTGCATCTGACGGGTGAGTCACTTCTCCTTCTCTCTGTGAATGTTCTGCATGCCACCTCATCGATGCAGCTGTCCTTTCAGATTGATACAATCGTTTCAACCTATCAGTTATAGGAAGATACCACATCCGTTGGTATGGTATCTTTGTACGCCCAGTTGTTTGGGGCCTAAATCTCGGTTTTTGGCAAAATCGACATTCCTGCAGCTTATCATCATCTTTCCAAAAAAGCATACAATTGTCAACACATACATCTATCATCTCAGAAGGCAACCCAAGACTAAACACCAACTTCTGTATCTCATAATATGTTTCGGCAGCCAAATTATCCTCTGGCAAATACTCTTTAATAAGATCAGCCCAATCATCCATGCAAACCTCAGCTAAGTTATGATCAGTTTTAATTGTCATCATCCTAGCAGCTAACGACAATTTAGACTGACCTTCTCTACATCCATCGTAGAGTGGCTGGTTTGCAGCGGCTAGCATATCATAAAATCGCTTCGCATCTACGTTGGGTTCCTCAACAGTACTAATATCAGCATTTGTTTCATGAAATGCATCATTAACCATGGCATGCATCCTATCATGATCTGCACCCTGATCAAATTGATGTTGACCAAGATCATAACTACCTTGATAATTTGATTCTACTTGACCTTGATAATTACTACTACTATCGGTTGCTTGAGTTCTTTCAAAACCCTCTCCATGTTGATACCAAACATAATATTGCGGCATAAATCCTCTATTTAGTAAATGCTTCCACACCGTCTCAATAAACATATATCTCGTATTCTTGCATTTACGACAAGGACAGAACATCTTACCACTTTCCAGGGTTGTTTGCATATTTCCGGCCTGATACATGAATATTTCAAGCCCTTCTTTGAATTCTTCCGTCAAATTTCCCTCTGAATCCTTTTGCATATACATCCATTTTCGTAGTTCGTATATAGACATTTATAGTGTTTTTTTTTTGTTAAGTTTTTTTTTTCATTCTTTCGTTTGAAGTTAGGCTGTATTTATAGAAATTTTTTCAGAATTACCAACGATTTTCCGACGTATTTACAACGATTTTTACGATGTAAATTCGATGTAAATTTGGTAGGTGGACCTATTAAAAACGTGGTTTACCTAACTGGCAACATGCGACGTCAAATCGTCGTAATATCGACGTAATATACAGAAGATATATTCGTCGTAAAATCGATGTAAATCTACGACGGTATTACGACGATTTATGTTGTCATCGTAATATCGTCGTAAACCAATCGTAATTTTACATCGATTTTACGACGACACATATTTACGACGATTTTACATCGAACACATATTTCGTCGTAAATTCGTCGTAATTTAGTCGTAAAGTTACATCGATTTAAAACGGTCGTAAATTTTCGTTGGAAATAGACAGTTTTCTTGTAGTGTAAGATCCTCCAAGAACTTATATTCTTGATGAACATATATATATATTGTTCAAAAATTGGAATCATAACCTTAAAGCATCCTCAACGGTTTAGAAACTCAGTTGAGTTTCTAAAAATTAAAATAAAGCAAAATTAAATTGTTTTTAAAACTGATCACTAAAAACAAGACACGTGTACAAAGGTTCTAAGAATCGTTTAAGAATCGCTTCTAAAGTTTCTAAGTTTAGAACCCCAAACCTCTAAGTTTCTAAAGTTTTATTTTTTTATTATTATTTTTTAGAACTCGTACCTCTTTAGAATCCCCATTGGACATGCTCTTATGTTATGATTGTATGTATCTGTGTCACGTAGTTCGACTTTTAACCACTCTTAGATCTCCCAAATATCATTCTCGATCTTTTTGCTTACACATATATCATACAGCATTATATATTATTTTCTTGCAACGATACAACATTAAATCAAAACGCAATTTCAACGCCGTTTCTAGCTAGTGTTTCCTCTTTTTTATCAACAACTTTTTTTCCTTTTCTTATCTTCTTTTTATCCCATTAAGATTTTAACTTGTTTTATTTGTTTTTGTTAAAGTTTTGAACTTAGCACCACCCCAAAATTAATGTAAATATGTCAAATTTAAATATCAGTAAATGCAAATGTGTAAACATAGCAGCCATGACGTTACTTTTAACTTGTTTTATTAAATCACTATATATCCTAAATATATAACTATAATCAAGTAAAGTAGTAGCGTGATATTTTGAAAAATATATCAGGTCACTATGTTAAAACATCTAAAACGCAACAATTAATATGGAGAAACCATAAATGTTTAAAATCTTGTATTATGTAGAAAGTTATATTGTATAAATTATTTTTATAACATGCTTACCACAGGCATGCCTAGTATCAATCATAATAGTTATTTTTTAAATAATATTTATCTTCATGTGTAAATTTTAACTGTATATATGTATAGATTTTTTATTTTATTTTTTATAATGATTGCATGTGTAGTTAGGTTCTTAAGTACGAGAATTAAAATCTGCGCTAATTAAACAAAGGTTTTGATTAGCCGTACGTACCGCCATTAATAGGGAGGATTATTATCACCCATTAGGGAGCATTGACCACTTGGGGGAAATTATAAATATGTTTATCCGACTATCTATGCGGTCCAGGAGTAAATTAAAACTACTAATATACATAAGTTTCATTTTTTTTTTTTGAGAAAAACATAAGTTCATTTTTTTTTTGTCAAACATAAGTTCATTCTTGTCAACTACATAATTCATTCTTAATAAGTTCTGTTATCAGAAAACTACATAAATTCATTCCTAGTTTATAAAAATCATAAACTGCGATATTTTTAGTTTATGTCAGCAAAACTAATTTACATGCTCTCCAAACAGTATTCTTAAATCCGACCGACTCGGTCTTAATTGTTAGACACATATAATCGCGATTCGGCAGAGCTCTAATTCAATATATATTCTCTAATTCAATATATATTATCAAATAATATCATTAAAATACTTATAAATAATTTTTAAAATATAATTAGGAAAACAAAAATTAACTATGAGAAACAGTAGAAAAAGGCTAATTGGTCATTTAATTTCTTTTTATATAAATTAACTACGATTTTCATATTTTACTTTCAAATAAAAATAGTTCATTTGTTTCACAAAATTGTCATTTTGACATATTTCACACATATTAAAATAAATAATAACAATTCAATTTTACCATTTATTAATACAATAAACAAATTTTCTCTTTCTAATTAATACATTAAAACAATATGGTTAAAACTAAATTTTTAATAAAAGTTTGGTATTGAAAATACAAAGTGACACTTTTTGTGAAACAAAATGTTAAAATAACACTGTTTGTGAAACAAATGGAATATTAATTTATATATTTAATAACTTTGACCGGTTAGCTCAACCCATTATATTAATTCTGTTCGATTTCTAAATAGGTCTTAAAATGCATTAAAACCAAATATAATTATATTACTCCACAGTGGAGTAATTGTTTTTATTAACAGCATATATAGATACATAATTATATTAACTGATTAATGAAAAACTGTAATGGCGACAAAAAAGGAAAAATTACATGGTAATAATCCGAATTCTAGTTTGTAAATACTGAAACTTAATGTTATATGCCGTCCCATAAAAACAAAACTGTAATATTATTATATTTAGACACGATTTTTTGTTTTTTGAACTAATACGATTTATTCTCATGGTAACCCAGCAAAAGACCGAAACTTTCTAAATTCTCATATAGTATATAGTCTAAAAATATGGTAGATATTAATGAAGCATATATGGATAGCCACTCACCGACTCCTCTCGTATAATCGGAATTTCAACCACCGTATTTGGGTTATAGATCTCATAACCAAAAGTTTTGGATTAAATCAGCAAATTGCTAACGTGTACTCCGGTTGTTAGACCGCTGAATATTACTCTTGGGCCTAGAAACCCTTTGGATACTTCAGTTTTTTTCTTTAAAAAAAAAAAAAACCAAACATTTTTGAAAATAAATAAAATATGTGAAAGAAAGAAAAAAAAATATTGACAAGAGGAGAAAGAAGAAGACACAAGCTAACAGTTGTCCGAAACCGATTTTGGCTAAAGGTGAGCTTTGATTTTGCTTACAACATCGAATCAGAACATTTAATTTAGTTGTTTCCCCATTTCTTTTATCTATGGATATATTAATCCCCAATAAATTTTATAAGGTACTAATCTCAGTATAAATTTTATAAGGTACTAATAAACTGATATATAAACAAAAAGTCATCAACAGTATAATTTAATATCATATTTCAACACATAATGTAAAAAAGACGTATATAGTTTTATCTATAATCTATACTGTTGATGACTTTTTGTTTATATATCAGTTTATTTTTTGTTATGTAAACCTGTATTTCCATTTTAACTTGCTTTTGTTATGGTCTCTAAAAAAACTGAAGTACATTACCGTTAGGTAGTAGCATTCTATAAAAATATCAAATATGAAAAAGTTAGGTAGTAGCAAACAATATTTTTCTTATATAGTGACACTGTTGTATTTGCGAAGGATATTATTTAGAAATAACATTTAAATGAACTAGGGTCCTTTTTTTTTGTTGAAATCGTTGCAGATGACTAATCCAAATATTTTGAAACGTTCCCGAAAACTAATCACATTCAAAAACAGTTAATTCATTCATTTATAGGAGACTATATACACTAATTTTACCGGACTAAATTCTAAACAAGATTACGCTTAAAATTTGATAGTTAACGTTTTATAGAAGTGCCATCTAGCTCCTATAGATGAACCACCGAGAAATTTCAGAATAAAAACAAAATAAAATAGCCAGCACTCTTATCTATTCATCCAATTGCAAGTCAATGACAACGTATTTTTCCACAATCGAATCTTCACTATTCTTTTACACAAACTTCTTCTCTGTAAGTAAACTATATAAAAAAGAAAAAAGGAGGAAAATCAAATTTGTCAAAGACTTTCCTCTCCGTCACGTTTGCTATATATACTTGTCCCTCATTCACACTAATGTTTAACTCCAACACACTTCTCTCTCTCTCTCTCTCCGATTGTGTTTCAGAGCTGTCACGTGTCACGTGTCAGGTTCGAAGCTCCAAGAAAAATGGGTCTTCCTTTGATGATGGAGAGATCATCAAACAACAACAACAACGTCGTCGAGCTTTCTCGAGTGGCGGTTTCCGACACACATGGTGAAGACTCACCTTATTTCGCCGGCTGGAAAGCTTACGACGAGAATCCTTACGACGAAGCACATAACCCTTCCGGTGTCATACAAATGGGTCTCGCCGAGAATCAGGTAATTAAACTTTTTACTATAATCAATTTGAAAAAATATTAAGTATATATAATTGTGATAATGTAATATAATTATCCCTCTCTCGATCATCTTTTCTACAGGTCTCGTTCGATCTTCTAGAAAGTTACTTAGAGAAGAAGATTCCAGAAGGTTCGATGTGGGGATCAAAAGGAGCACCTGGGTTCAGAGAAAACGCACTGTTCCAAGACTACCACGGTCTCAAATCTTTCAGACAAGCCATGGCTAGCTTCATGGAGCAGATTCGTGGAGGTAAAGCTAGATTCGATCCTGACCGTATCGTTCTCACCGCCGGAGCCACCGCCGCTAACGAACTCTTAACTTTCATCCTCGCCGATCCCAACGACGCCCTTCTCGTCCCCACACCGTATTATCCAGGGTACGGCACACTTTATACATTTAAGTTAAAATATATATGCTCATTCGTATTTTATATTAAAGAAAAAAAATAGCTACAACCAACTAACACCGCTTAAAAGGAAAAATAATAATCTAGCATATCTTGTATATATTTACCGAAACGTTTATTTATTTTGATTACAGATTCGATAGAGATTTGAGATGGAGAACCGGAGTGAGAATTGTACCGATCCATTGCGACAGCTCGAACCATTTCCAGATAACCCCAGAGGCACTCGAGTCAGCATACCAAACGGCTCGTGACGCAAACATTAGAGTCCGAGGAGTGCTCATAACCAACCCATCGAACCCTTTAGGCGCGACGGTCCAAAAGAAGGTTCTAGAAGATCTCCTTGACTTCTGCGTACGCAAGAACATTCACTTGGTATCAGACGAGATCTACTCCGGCTCGGTCTTCCACGCCTCCGAGTTTACCAGCGTAGCCGAGATCGTAGAGAACATTGATGACGTGACAGTCAGAGAACGTGTCCACATCGTGTACAGCCTCTCCAAGGATCTTGGTCTCCCCGGTTTTCGAGTCGGGACTATCTACTCGTACAATGATCATGTTGTGCGGACAGCGAGAAGGATGTCGAGTTTTACGCTTGTCTCGTCTCAGACACAACACATGTTGGCATCTATGTTGTCGGATGAGGAGTTTACGGAGAATTACATAAGGATAAACCGGGAGAGGCTTAGGAGACGGTACGAGACAATTGTGGAAGGGCTTAAGAAGGCAGGGATCGAGTTTTTGAAGGGCAACGCAGGGCTGTTCTGTTGGATGAATTTGGGTTTCTTGCTCGAAAAGAAAACGAAAGATGGCGAGCTCGAGCTTTGGGATGTGATCTTGAAGGAACTGAAGCTGAATATATCACCGGGATCTTCGTGCCATTGCTCGGAGTTTGGATGGTTTAGGGTTTGTTTTGCTAATATGAGTGAGAAGACTTTGGAGATTGCGTTGAAGAGAATACATGAGTTCATGGACCAACGAAGGAGGTTTTGAATTGTTAAAAAAAAAAAAAGTAAATTAAATCCGTTTTTTTTTATTGTGGTCAATACATGGGGGAAGGGGAATTTTTTTTTTTTTTTGGAAAAGAGAAGATAATTAATTGAAATCCATAGATGAGAAGTGGGTTTCGATTTATTTCTCTTTTCTAGATATTATTTTTTATTTTTATTTTTTTGAGAAAGATTTATTGTTTGTTTTCTTGCTTTGGACGAAGCAAGTTAATTTCATGTACTCATAAAGGTTGATTAGTAATATATGCTGTTATATACGAATATTGAATCAATCCTTCTGGGAATAAAATATTACAAAAACATCTCTATTTTTCAACTCGATATATATATATATATATATATGTTTTGTTCAATTGATTAAAAACAATTTTTTTACGTCAAAGAAAAATAGATTGTTTCAGTTCTGTTTATGTTAGTAAGATAATGATGTGCCTCAAAATCTATCATAGGCAGTAGATACAAATTTCCATATTTTTCTTGAAGGCCATTGATATGTAATATTTGTTGACTTTATTTTGTATTCGAAATTGATATTTGTTGTTGTATACAGCAAATGGGTCTCAATTAAACTATTTCAATGAGGTTATGTCATTGTTGATGTAATTTCTAAAGAGGTTAGTGTTGTTATGTGGTCGGGTCTTTTTGACTTGGTCACTGTACAACTCTAACAAGTAAGGTGTTCCATTTTTTCCTCTTCTTAATTTTATTTCTCCAAAGACACGGTTTCGGTGAGATCGAATTAATTTTTATGTGGCTAACAAGTGAGGTAGATATGACGATGTATTACTATATTTTCTTAATGCAACTATATGCTAGGCTAACTCCTTTAATAACTAGATAAAATTTATGCCAGATTCAAAATAATCTTCAAAACTTGCACAACGCCGTATTTTTTTTCCATTTAAGACATTCCAAATACAGTAAAACATTTATAAATTAATAATGTTGGGACTTCAAATTTTTATTATCTTATAGATGTATTAATTAATCGATAAATTAATAATTATTACGATTAATAATTATTAATTTATAGAGATAAAAAAAAGTTTGGACAACTTCATCAAGAAACAATAGCAAATTGTTTTCGACACTGCAAGATTCGTTCAGGAGATGTCGTATCAAGGAATTTAGAAGATGAATCAAACGACATTCGTGAACTTGAAGTAGTGATTAATAATATCGGTTATCGAAACAGAATGGATGTCAATAGTCTACTCGACTACCCGAGTGAAAATGATACATGCTCAGAAGTTCAGAGTTTAGAAGAAATTGTAGCTACTATCCTTACTGAAGATGATGAAGTTGAAGATGATGTTATGGAACATTTAAAAGTGGTTATACGCAAAGAAGTAATTATGGCCTCTAGAAATTTTTACCATTTTTGGATGCAGGTCGAGAGGACAGCACCATGAGTTATGAATGTAATAAAGAAGATTATAGATAAGCTCCAACAAAATTCTAACTTTAAGAATAAACAAACAAAAATAGATTCATATTTTACTAAATTATCTTAGGTATATATGCATAAGATTTATAATTATTAATTTATCATATTATTGGGACCATATATTTACATATGTATTTAAAAAAAATTATTATCTTATTATCTTATAGAATTGTGTTAAATTTTACACTGACTCGATTCGGGACTGGAGAAATTTATTAATTTATAGTGATTATTAATTTATAAATGTTTTAATGTAGTCAATAAAATTAGTAGTGAAGATTTTTATAAATAAAAATTTGCTTTCCGACCTAAAACCACATAAAATAAATCATCACTACTCCAAATCTATCACTACCACCTACAAAGAAAAAAAAAAAAAAAAAACTAAAATACAGACAAATCAGCTCGAAAGCATAATTATGTTATTTTAATTATATCGTTCTACTAATGAAGATTAGCGACCAAATTACGATGAAATATGAATGCATATCTGAGCTGAGTAATGTGACTTTTGAATTGACTATTTTTTGTTACATACATCGATTTTAAAGCTTTAAAAATTGGACCACTAGTAAATTGTTTTTCCTAATATAATTTTATTAACCAATTAGTTCATTCCTAGCTAGAGTAGTCTCCAAGTTATTTTCGTTTTCTTGGCCAAGCCGAGGTCGTATACCACTTGATGAATAAAAACAAGCAAAGACAATGGTTTCTATATATAAAAAAATGCAAATTGTTGTTAGAAGTATTATTATATTTTGAACGAGTTTGTCTATACTCTATATTTTTAAAGACATGGAATTGTAGTTATGAAAATGCAAGAGATATAACACACGAACTAGAACACAGTTTAACATATAAATAGATTTCTTTTTAAAAATATGTATTACTAGCAAATATGTTAAGTACACTTATAAGATTTACTTAACATGATCTATGACAAACTTAAAACACACTTTGACTTGTCTGACTAATCTCATATGTTTTAGGATTTATACGTTATCCAAGAACTTCTCAATAGAATTTCTTAACCCTTAACTATGATCTCTTACAAGACTATCAATAACCTTTTGCGCTCAATTGTGTTACATACGATAGTTCGACACGTGTATTTATATTTAATAGACTCGTGACTAACTCTAGCCGTATTATACTTTGGAGATAAATGTAAAATTTCCAAAGATATATTATATTTTCTTTTTCTTTTCCTAAAAATAAGTAAATCTTCCAAGCTTCGATATCCTCACCAAAATGCTTATCGAGCTTAACTCCCGCCTTTTGGTTCGTCCAGCTCAACTACTAATTCTAGTTCAGCTCACGATTTCTACTCCACATCATCAGTCGCCTTGTTCTGCTCTTTTGTATTACTTTATGAACTACTTTTCGGCTGGTACTTAAAATGCATCAAGCAGCAGCTACATCTTCAAGCTATAGTATACAGGTTGCATGCAACGGAAATAGAGGCATTTCTTTTTTTATTTTCTCTTTTTTTTGTGTGCCTGCGAGGCATTTCTTACATCATGCACCTTTAACTAAAACAATAAAATTAATTACGGTATATATGTACGTCGTAACGCCAAACTAAATTGAAAATTAGGACTGAATATATAACTCAATATATATGAAATATTTATACATAAGTGAAATCGAAATCGAGAAACTATAAATTTTTACAACTAAACTTTGAAATGTTTGTCAATTGCACCAATTCGTCCAAATTTATACGTATATATATACACTGACTTATTGTATATAGATTTTGATACTGTACTATATGGATATATAACTTTCGTTATCTCATGCGCTAATTAATAACAAACAATTGTGTTTATACTTTGACTTATATAACTATATATATTATACTTAGAATGCCTTTTATGTATAAAAAACTACATATTATACTACTATAGATGTAGATAATACTTCCACTTACAGCTAACTAAGAGAATAATTTGATTTGACAACTCCGTCCAAAAGGAAACCCCATTAATTAAGTTCATTAAAATGGGTTTCGAAAGCGTCAAATAAGAAGTATTAAGAAATTATGATTAGTGGACTTTGCATGCATAATCCTTTTTAAACTAATCACCGATTTGACACTTAGTCTCTTCTATCTGCATGTTTTAAGTCTTTCTACTTTAATACTTTTTGACTTTTATACATGCGCATGTACTCTCTATCTCCTCCGTGTATAATACAATTTCTTATATTCCGATTTCTTTGGTCAAAACTACCTTTCCTCCTTGCAAAATTTTATACTACTTGATCATGCCAAACTGTTTGATTAACGCATAACGAATTTTGGTGCCTTTAAAGTCTTTGTACGTGAATACTTTTGACTTTAATTATGTTCATGTGTATTTTATAATGTACACATTTATGTTATTTTGTTGCTCGTATATATAGTCAAAATATTCAATATCTGTATTTGTAGTTTTCTGATAAGTGCAAGGATAGACTTATCAAACGTTCGTATAATAAAATAAATTAGTGAGATTAATTGATATTTCATACAATGTAGATATCGTATTATCCATGAGCCCATGACTAATGCTGAATGTAATCTAACCCACGACGATGACCAGAAATACAAGAAAGTCTCACTCCTGAGTCCTGACCTCTTTTAAGAATTAAGTGGTCATTTCTCGTTTGGTCTCTTTTTAGGAATTCTTAACTAGAAACCCAAAAAGTTTGATATACGTAAATGTATTATATGATTATACCATTTCAAAAAAACCGATCTTACTTTTCAAAATCGAATAAAAACTCGCATACACACACACACGTGTGATCGCGGTCGTTAGGATTTTCCAACTCAATGCTACGTACGTTTTGGAGGTCAACTGAACAGCTGGGAGAATCTTAGCCGTCAGATCAGTCCCCACCTCACACGCGGATCATGCTTACAGGCTGGCGCCTAAAAATCATTGGCCAAGTAGGTGTGAACTAATCATCAACGTCGTCTTTAATTTAACTACGTTGGTCTCGTCTTCGTGTCGTATTACGAGCTGCTTCGCAATTATATTCATGGACTACAACAACCCGAAACCTACAAAAATCTTTAATGTAAAAAAGAATACACATTACACGCGTACTTATATGTATACACATATGGACCCAAATGTGGTTAGGTTTTTTTTTTTTTTTAATGTGGTTAGGTTAGAACTTAGAAGTGTTTGTATCATCAGTTAAAGATACAACCATTTTTTGGACCCAATTATCGACAATCAATATCATCCATTTTGTTTTATAACAGCATACATTTTATTGGATTATAACCCATATAGTATATATTGACTGCATTGATAGAAACCACTTACTACATATCTTGATCATATTATTCATTTTGGTTCTACCAAAAATATGAACAGAGATTTATGGCATTATCAAACCAATGGAATCAATATATATTCCAAATACAAAGATTGATCACACTTAAATAAAAATAATACATAGATAAGTTGGATAAATGATATACTATGGCAATTTTTAATATAGTTTAGTAAAAAAGTATTTAATTAAAATGATACTCCCTCCGTTCTGAATTAACTGATGTTTTAGAGAGTTTTTTTTTCCACAATTAAATGATGTTTTCACTTACCAATGCAAAATTAAATGATTTTTTATTATTTTTGACCAATTACATTTTATATACTATTTGTTCATTGGTTCAGATGAATAATAAATGAGGTTTTAGTATAGAAAAAAACAAAAATTAATTGTTTCCTTAATTTGTGTGCATGCTAGTAAAACACCATTTAATTCATAACAGAGGGAGTATATAATAATTAGTTATTTAATAAATTTATTTTCCCGATGGATAGGCCTGTCAAAATGGGCTGTCCACGTCCATTTAGACCCGTCCAATAGTGTCCATTTTGATTGTGGACAAATTGTATCCATGTCCATTAACGTCCATGTCCATTAACGTCCATGTCCATTAACGACCATGCCCATTAACGACCATGTCCAAATGGGCTGTCCATTAGTGTCCATTGGTCAGAATATACCAAATTGTTTTAAAAGTAAAATTAATAATTGATAAATAAATAATAATTTTTCTTTACTTATAATTCCGCTTTACCGAAAAAACGAAAAATCTCGTTTTCCCGCAAAAACGTAAAATTATGTTTTCTCCCCAAAAACGTAAAATTTCGTTTTTCCGCAAAAAAACGTAAAATTCCGTTTTCCCGCAAAAAAATGTAAAATTCCGTTTTCCCGCCAAAAACGTAAAATTATGTTTTCTCCCCAAAAACGTAAAATTATGTTTTCTCCCCCAAAAACGTAAAATTCTGTTTTCCCGCCAAAAACGTAAAATTTCGCTTTCCCGCCTAAAATTTTCCCGCCAAAAACGTAAAATTATGTTTTCTCCCCAAAAACGTAAAATTCCGTTTTCCCGCCAAAAACATAAAATTCTGTTTTCCTGCCAAAAACGTAAAATTATGTTTTCTCCCCAAAAACGTAAAATTCCGTTTTCACGCCAAAAACATAAAATTCCGTTTTCCCGCCAAAAACGTAAAATTGCGTTTTCCCCGCCAAAAACATAAAATTTCGTTTTCCCGCCAAAAACGTAAAATTTCATTTTCCTGCCAAAAACATGAAATTTCGTTTTTCGTGTTCCCGCCAAAAACGTATATTCCGTTTTTCTCCCAAAAACGAAAATTTTGTTTTTCATAAAAAAATGTGAAATCCCGTTAGTAAATCAAAATTACATTCTTTTACTTTTCAATAAAAATATTATTTAAATATTTAATGAAAATCAATTTTGACCTAGTTTTTAAAGTATTTTGGACAGACCATGTCCACTTTGTCCAAGCCCGTTTTGTCCGTGGACAAAATTAGACCAAGTCCATTTGGGTCGCTTTGTATATGGGCTTGTCCATGTCCGGTCCATAATGTTTGGACATGGACAGCCCATGGGCGGCCCGCCCATTTTGACACCTCTACCGATGGAAGCATGTTTAGTGGTTTGTACTAATTAACTGGCACAAACAACCCTAACTTAAAGCTGCGCGCAAGTGTACGTGTTTGAAGTATAGAAAAAAAAATCAATTTTTTGTAATTTTTTTTAATTCAAACTATTTTGGTATGTGTATTATTGCATGCGATTTTCCTCTTTATACGATTTTAATGGGACGAAATTGAATAATAAATGTTTTTTTTAAATGATAAAATGTGATATCTCACATGCATGCCAGTGGTCCAGAGTATTATTTGATGACAATCTAGTCAGATTATGCTTTTGGAGGTTGTTCAAGTACATGATACTTAGCTAATCATTTAGCAAAAATGCGATCCACTGATTAATAATGTATATTTGACTAGGAAGCTGCATTGTAGAGAACTAAATCTCTGTCTCAAGTTGAAATCTAATTTGATCAAATCAGTGTTGTTCATTACTGTGCTAATGTACGTTTTAATTCCTTTTTTTTTTCCTTGACATATATGTCGGAATATTCCTATTACTAAAGGTTTGTATTTTTTAATCAATTTTATAGGGTTCAAAGCCTTGGAAATACGATGAAGCTGATGAGCATATAGATCGAGAAGACGTAAAAATGTTGGTGAAGAAATGGTGGGAGATTTATGAAGATTCGAGTTTGGACTACAAGAACTTTGTCGGGATTGAGTCAAAGCTGAACCCGAACCCAATCATCGCAGCCTTAGTTTCTAAGGAATCAGGCGGTGATGGCCTTATATGAGCTGATAACACCATATTTTACATCTTTTTAGGGCTTTATTTTCATAGGTTTTAATCCCACTTTGTATAGTTTTTGGATATTTTCATGCATTTGAGTCTCATTTAGTTTTAACTTGCATTTTAGAAGTTCTAGATAGTTTTGTGTCGTTTTTGGCTTGCTGGAACCTTTTTCAGGTGTTTAGGAGTGCTTGGAGCAACTTGGATCAAAGGAGACACTTGGAGTTCGAAGGAAGATCGAAAAAGGACCAAAAGGAGCAAAATATACATCGGATCGGTTTATAACCGATCCCGATAACCGATCAACATTCCTGATCAAGACGATGTGTCTGAAAGATCCAACCGGAAGAACACCTTTCCCTTTGAATTAGACTGGGAGCTCTTAACGAAAGTTGTTCGAAATTGAGTCAGCGTTCTAATGGAAGTGGTTTCATGTCATTCTCATCAGCGGTTCGTTAGATGCGTTTGATTTACTGAAGACATGTCATTACCGGAAAATGCAGCGGTAATCCGAAGCAGTTGAAAGATCATGTCGGATGGAAGCCTTCCCGTACCCAGTTTAATCTCAAATTTGGATACAAGATAGACAAGTGAGTTAGCTTCGCGTGAGCGTTGGATTCGTGTCATTCAGGGCTGTGGTTCAAGAGTTATGGCCAATATAGTAAAGACATGTCAGGCGATCGGTCATAACCGATCGGCCATAACCGATCAAGATTGCCACCAGCGATCGGTTATAACCGATCCCCGTAACCGATCCCGACATAACCGATCCCCATAACCGATCCCGACACTTTTAATGCCCATTTTTGTATTTAAGTCACCTTTACTCATTAAAAACATAAGTCTTCTTTCCCCAAACAAAAAGTCTCTCTTGGGAGAGCTCAAGAACACCTCTTGGTGTTCTTGAATGGATCTTCATGTATACTTCACATAAAGGAAGATTTCTTCACTTTTATTTCATATTATCTTTATTTGTATCTTCTTCTTTCTTTTCTATGGTTTACTTTTGTGATTTGTGTTATTTTTGTGAGTTGACTTTTATTTTCTGGGTTTGTGTTCTTCGTGTTTTTAGTATGTTCTTGTGAATAGCCTTTTGTTGGATCATGATTAGGTTTGATTTAGATGGTTTGATGGTTGATTGTTGATGGTTAGGACTAGATAAACATTTGTTCTCATGTTAGGAGGGATCTTAATGCTAGAATCGAATTGACAACTCATTTCTAGAACTTAAGACATTTCTCGCCCGGAAGGTGTTCGATGAAATGTCTAGAAAAATTCTAAGCATGCAATTCAATTCTTAGCCAATGAAAATTGATGATTAAGGTGAATTGTTGACTTGTATGGGCTAATGCTTAATGATTATCGATCATTTAGTTTCGAACGGAAGTTTTTGATAACTAGATGATTTGTAAATGGATTAGTATCATGGAAGTGAACTAATCTACTTGTGTGATCCATGTCATAAGAATGAATGTGCATTGAATGTTTAGGCATCATTAGTCAATGGTTGATTGATGGTTAGATGATGGTGATTTATGATGATCTTGGATGAGTCTTTCACTTAGGTTGGTTCTTAATGCTAGATTTGACATGATAAACCGAAACCTAGTACTACACCTTAGATTAGTTAGATTTTTGGTCTCATCCCATGCATTAGGGATAGATTCGAGTAGGCGGTGTTAGTACTAGATTAGGTATGTTCATTCGTTTCGAGATCTTAGGCATTTCACTCATGACTCGAGTTTAAATGAATTGCTTGACCCGAACCTTTTGTGAGCTAAGCATATCCTAGCCAACAGAAGTTGATGTTTAGGGTGTTTAGTGAACTAATTGAAATTGTTTCTTAATGCTTGTTGATTATTTAATCACAAATGGAAATTTGTTCTTGATTAGATAATTAACAAGGTGATTAGTGCCATAGAAATGGATTAGTCATATTTGTGAATTCCATGTTCTAAGATAGTGATTAATGCTTCCAAATGATTCATTGTTTGATTGTTACCCATCTCATTGATAGCTTAGTTCATAATCCAACATTTTAGTCTTGTGTTTTGTTTTCCTTCTTGCATTTGTTTTCTTTCTCATAAACATAAAAAAACAAAAACAATGTTTGCTCTAGCTTAAGAAGTTTCTTGCATTCTTAGTGCCTCAATCTTAACCCCTTATGGATTGACATCTCAAGTACTACAATGACATGAGTACACTTGGGATAATTGACACGAAAATATCACGTATCATGAGCCTCACTCCCTCCGCTGCATAACCACTCTTTACGTGGAGGCCATCTTATATATAAATATATATATTTTTTTAATGAAAGGTTTAGCTATATATATAATTTTGATTATATATAGCAACCTCTTTAAGTTTTATGTTTGTGAGATTGTGTGGTTGGTCTTGTGTTTGTTAGACTGATATGTCAGACCATCAGCATTTGAGACATAAGTCTCGCTGAAGACATATGTCTCTCCCAAAATGTGATGACGTGTCGCGACGTAATTCGTCGCGACATAAAAAAAACAATTTTTTTTTTTAAAAAAAAAAAACCGGAAGACACGACTTACATGTCTCCATTGTGGGTGCTCAGACAACCTCAACCATCCTCCGTGTCCGTGCTTTTGTGTCTCTTTTTATTTTTGGTCTTAATTCTCTTCTCTTCGTTCATTTTGTTTTTCTTAAATTTATTGAATATTACGTAAGTTTACTGGAATGCAAAGTTTTATTGGAATGACAATAATTGTCTCTTTTTTTTTGTTACTAGGGATTGACCTCCGCGCTTCGCGCGGGCTTATTTTACATTCATGTTTTATAAATTTGTTTATATGTTATTTTTTAGGAAATAATTTATTTTTTAATTTTGAATGTTAGTTTAATAGTTGGATTATGTTTATAGTTGCATTGTGTGTACGTGCATGTATTTTATTTTTTCTCCTCAGTATAGTGTTTGTATATAGCAACGGTTTTCTCTTAATTATGTTGTTAACTTATGTTGAAATATTTTTTTTTTTCATGTGTTTATATATTATATGTGACTACTGCGTGATTCTAATTACAGTTTTATATTTACTTTTATTTAACACCATTTCAAATCTCTCATAAGTTACATATTTAGTTGAACGTATAATATTACATTGTTGTTCCGGAATCTATAGTTCATACTGAGACCAATTATAACCTCATCAGTCCGTCTACACATTAACTAAACAAACCACTTACATTTGATTATAATTATATCTTTATGTACGTATAGTTTTAGGTTGTTTAGAGTTACACCCTATAATAGAAAATCTTTTCTAATGTTTGAGCCTTTATGCTTATATATATTTTAGCCCAAGTATTGCTTTCTTCGTGAAAGACCGCTGACAAAAGATCTATGATTTTTTCTTTGTTTCCCATTTCCGAAAAACATATCCTCTCTAACTTCTAAAAATCCAACCAATCTCACTCCCATAAATATATGCATGGAGCATGTCTATGTATGCATCTTTTATCCAAATATATATACTTTAGCAATTGTTGGTGACAGATATAATTAGCTTGCAGACTTTATGCTATAAAAAGTGTTCGTTACACTTTAGTTAGATCTTGGAAATAGACTATATCTTTTGTTAATGTGACTTAATGATATAGTGCATTTAATTACCTTTAATATATAAAAAATTGTAGTGATGACGTGGATAACTTAGATTGTAAGAAACCTCTCTCATTATATAATAGAGTAGTTCTATGCCCCGCGTGTTGAGCGAGATAACATTTTTAAACAGCTATCAATACGAATCGTTGAATATAAATATAATCATTTGAAGTTTTTAAAATTATTTATGTTAACATTTGTAGAAACAACAAACTTATTTTACCAAATGATATAAAACATAGATATTGCCAAATATAACTTTTTCCTTGAAAAAACAATAAATCCTTTAGTTGAAAACTTTCTAAGAGGAAGAAACGGCATCGACGACCATCTTATGGCGTTTTATCCCAGAGAAAATTTATTCCAGATTCAGGTTCCGTGAAGAGATCTCTTTAGAAGCTTTAATGTTCAATATTAACCTAATCATACATATGATTAAATACCAATGGGAACTTAGCACCACCCCAAAATTAATGTAAATATGCCAAGTTTAAATATCAGTAAATGCAAATGTGTAAACATAGCAGCCATGACGTTATAATAGATTTGGTAAGCATGTTTTACCTACCGAAGCAAGTGCATTGTGCCATATATAAAGAAATTGTCGACCAAGTCATAAACATTCCTATCTAATATCACCAATTACGTTGCATGGTCAAACAATTTAATATTTTTATATTAAAAAAACTTATTAATTTCACTTACTAAAAAAGATTAAATATATATATATATATATTATTTTAGTTTTATGCATACATATTTGATATTTCTGAACTTTAGTCAACTTTCCTTCACACTTTTTACCGCCAATTCTTTTGTTATATTGCACTCGTTTCCTTTCCGGCACTTATGTCTTTTCACTTTCTGTTCACTCACATATAAAATATTGGAAAATGATTTGATTTTAACTCATTGTAGAACCATTTTTTACTTTTCATCTTCATACACTATGCCTTTTTTATCAGTTGTTTGAATTTTTTGCTGATTTGAGCGTCAAAAAATCTTATTGGCGATACACATTTGTCGTGGTGAGGATGTTCTCACCTATTGTGATGTACGTCAAATCTGCTTATTAAATATCGATTCTTATCTTTGAACCCGTTTCTATATACCAAACATCATATATCATTGACACATCCTGCACTCTAACCTTACTATTTTTAAAAAAGAACCAAAATTCTCTCATGATATTTTTTGTTTCATCTATATTCTATTATGATTTTAGCTACACATAATTTTTGAATTTGATTTTCTTAAAATGTGTAAATTGTTGCAAAAAATGTAACTTAAAAACTCATTAAAAAGTTTAATTTTTTCTTAAAAAATAATTATTCTTATTTTGAGTAAAAACAGTTTAAATTTTGTATTTACTATTACAATTAACTTGTAATTTTTTATTATCCTAAATAATTTGTAACTATTAGAAAAATACTTTATGATCCATTTAATATATTTTAACGTGATAATTGTTTTTCCGATTTCTTAAGAAATAATTACTGCTCCATTAGCTCTATGTTAATATATAATTTTATATTCATCCAATCTCTATTCATTTTTTTTTATTGTGTTGTATTTTTCTTGTTTTTTTTTGATGAAAAATGATAATTATAAAAAGTGTGTTAATTAATTGAGTAATCAACTTTAGTGTAAGTGTTATTCTCTCTTTTTTTTAATGAAAAATAATAATTATTACAAAGTGTGTGAATTAATTGAGTCATTAACTTTGGTTTTAGTTTTCTTTAGTTTTAATTTTTTTTTTTTTTGCTGATGTGGACACTCTAGATTGAGAGAAAACTCTCCTATTATATAATAGATTGGATAATATGTAATTGTTTTAACGATTTTATAAGAGCAAGTATGGTTAGATATGGCAAGCCATATTAATTGATATATAAAATATTGTGGTATAGTAAATAATAAATTGGACATATAACAATTTTGTTCTTTAAATATTATGTGAATAAAAGATAAAAAAAAATTAACACACATAAATAACAATTTTGTTTTTTCATCCACTTTGTAATCTCACAAAAGTACGTTTTAAAAAAAAATTATATATATATATATATATATAGAATTAAAAAAAAAAGTTGTTTGCTAAACTTGCGACTAATTAATAAACCATCGGCCCTGCGCCTACGATATATCGGCCTAATTCCAGTTTGGGCTATTAAGATGTTACTGAAGGCCCATATAAGGCCCGTAATATTTGTTCTTCTTTTCTGCATCGTGTTATTATCGGAGAAACCTCAGGAAGAAGCGGTAACAAAACCCCAAAAACTCACAAGTCTAGAGGCGCTCTCGTTTTCCGGTAACGGTGAGACACCAGTACAATCTCCGTCGCCGGCGACATCAGCAAGGTTTGAGACCATCATTACTTTTTTCCCTTTTTGATTCGAAGTTTCATCTCTTCTTTTCCACTTTTTCCCTTTTGGTAATTTGACTGACAGATCTGCGCTTTCGGGTCGCTTACTTTGATGCGCGATTTGATTGTGTGTGTGCTTACGAGCGATAATGTAATGTTCATGAGGTCTTGCTATTTGGAAATTATCTTATCTTTCGATGATTAGGGTTTGTTTTGGTCGACATTAGGTCGAGCTATTTTGATATTTCTGAATTGGTCACTTTCAAATGCTTTTGGTTTCTCGTGTCTGTTATAATTTTGAAGCTTAATTCTTTTGATATTGGAATTGGATTTAACTTTGAGTCCCTTAGATAGATCCTATATCATGTCCAATAATGGCTGCATCCACTAGCTCCTCTTTTAATTTGTAAATCCAATTTGTCTTATGGCTTAGGAAAGAGTTTTGAGAGATGGCATCCAAGTTGCTACAACTGAAATCCAAGGCCTGTGAAGCATCCAAGTTTGTGTCCAAGCACGGCACAACTTACTACAAACAGTTGCTGGAGAAGAACAAGCACTATATCCAGGAGCCAGCCACTGTAGAGAAATGCAATGAGTTGTCTAAGCAGCTTCTCTACACTCGTCTTGCTAGGTTGACTTGATTTTCCCTTTAACTCTCTTATCTGATCCTGGATTCCCTTCGATGTGTTTGTTAGATGATTAACTGCGTGGTAACGGGATTTCTTGCAGGGTAGAGTCGGTAGACTTTGTTGCGATATTGTGCCTAAGCACTACTGCTTAATAGCTTTCTTCTTGTAGTAAAGATTAAAGCTTCTCTGTTTATATCTGTTGTTATTATGCTGTAAAGGGTAAATAGCGGCTTGGTTTCGTTCTCTATTCCATGGTTGGTTTCGTAGGGATATTGTATGATGCAGATAGTCTTGGCTCGTTATCTATTAGGTTTAGGGATTGTTCGCTGTGTATATACATTCTAGGTTTGATGGTTCTGAACTATGAACTCATCACATGCCTAATAACGGTCTCTCCTTTGCTGCATCTGAAGTAGATACCAACATTTCAGTGCTTATAGAGAGGTTTTGGTGTAGATTTCTTCACTGTTATTTTTCAATGTTTCCAGATATGCTATTTAAGAAGTGTGCTTCTTATTTGTTACTGCAGCTGACTTGTTTTATGTGGATTGGCAGCATTCGTGGACGTTCTGAGTCGTTCTGGAAGGAAGTTGATCACGTGAAGGGCTTGTGGAAGAATCGGGCGGATTTGAAGGTTGAAGATGCTGGAATTGCAGCACTTTTTGGTCTGGAATGCTTTGCTTGGTACTGTGCAGGTGAGATTGTTGGAAGAGGCTTCACTTTCACCGGCTACTACCCTTGAAGAAACAAAGCAACCCCATAAGCAAGATCATGCCTTAAAACCATTGAAACACTGAAAAGCCTTTATATCATAAACCGGCGGATTATTATCGATCTTACGGCTGACATTAGAATCAAAAGTTAATTTCTTTTCTGTCTCTGGATAATTAATACACAAAGTTTTGAGAAGCTGAGGCATCATCACTCATGCTAGCTCTAATAATATCAGTCGACAACATGTTTGCTTTTGGTTTTTTTTTTTTTAAAGTTTCATTAGTGTGAATTTTCACGAGGGATAAAACAGAAACAAAGATCATACAAAGCATCGTTATGTACCAACCTTACCGGAGAAGGGTTAAAAAAAGCCATTTTGCATGCCTTTCCTTGTAATTCCTTTTTATAAAAGGACGAAAATCCCGACAATGGTTCGGTGTTTTCTATAAACGTTTTCTCTGTCATTGTCCTTCGTAAATTCGCATAAAGTCAAACCTGATCGGTGTAGAAGCATCAGTCGGAATTGTAGTGGAAGATCGGAAACTGAGACTTCAGCCCTCGGGTACGCTCCCTCTCTCTCGATCTTTCTTCAGTATAAGTCTTCTTCTCTCTGTAATGATATTTCGTCAATCGCGTAGACAGTTTTAGATCGTGGGTCGTTGTAGTTGTCCTTTTCTGTCTGAGTGTTTGACCATAGTAAACCAGTCTACGAAGTACGAGCTGAGTGTGCTTTGATCAACGGTCTGCTTCATATAATCTCATATCGAACCTGTTTTTAGATTATCCGATTGTTAATATGTTATATATGAACAAGACTCTTATGCTTTACCTCTATTTCTCGTTAGAATGTTTTCCTTGAAAAATTGAAAGATCGTCAATTTCAGAAGAAAGATTGTAAATTTCACTAACCCAGAATCAAAAGAGCCCTTATCCTCTGCATAATGTCTTGAATTGTGCCATGGTTATTATAACTTATGCCCTATTCCTTGGCCAGATACTTGAGTGTGTGTGTTTGGGGAAGAAGACTGTGATTACAATGGCTAAGGATGAAGCCAAGGCATCAGATTTTTCCAAGGGACTGCTGCAGAGTGAAGAGCTCTATAAAGTGTGCTTCCACTTTCACTACGTTTTCTCACATTTCTGATTTCTCCTTTAGAGTTTCCATTTCTCTGATACCTTTCTTTGAAAAATGCTGCAGTATATATTGGAGACCAGTGTGTACCCACGCGAGCCGGAGGCTCTCAAGGAGCTTAGGAACATTACTCATAACCATCCTCGAGCTATGATGGCTACTGCACCGGACGCTGGCCAGTTGATGGGGATGCTGCTGAATCTGGTAAATGCAAGGAAGACGATCGAAGTTGGGGTTTTCACTGGATACTCTCTTCTCCTCACTGCGCTTGCATTACCAGAAGATGGCAAGGTATGTTTACATATGACCAAGAAAAAGACAGAAGCTTTTCCCTTGTTCCGCTTCTGTATCGTTTCATCTACTGATTTAGTACACGAGAATCTGCAGGTTATCGCCATTGATGTGAACAGAGACTCGTATGAAATAGGATTGCCAGTTATAAAGAAAGCTGGTGTTGAACACAAAATTGAATTCAGAGAGTCTGAAGCTCTTCCAGTCCTCGACGAGCTTTTAAACGATGTATAGCTTCATACTTCTTTCTTTGCCTCTTTCACAGCGTCTATATATTGTTCAAAGTGTGTACCTTTATTGTTACCCACTTTCTCGAAACCACGTTTGATCCTTTCTAGTTTCTTCCTCACCAATAGGATCACTTTAGCAGCAGAAACGATCGATATATATCCTGAGATTGGTCCTTGTGTTTTGATGTTTCTGATGCAGAAAGCGAACGAGGGTGGATTCGATTTCGCATTTGTGGATGCAGACAAGGTGAATTATTGGAACTACCATGAGAGGCTTATGAGACTCATCAAGGTTGGTGGGATTATAGTGTATGACAACACTCTCTGGGGAGGATCAGTTGCTGAACCGGACTCCTCCACTCCCGAGTGGAGGAGAGAAGGCAAGAAAGCAAGCCTCGAGCTGAACCAGAAACTCTCGGCTGACCAGCGTGTGCAGATCTCGCAGGCTGCGCTTGGCGATGGGATCACTATCTGCAGGAGATTATATTGAGCTATGATGTGATGCCAAAGCGTTGTTCTTCCTTGTTCGTGATGTTTTGGGTTCTGTGAATGAGTAGACTAATGTATTCAATAAAGATGAACAAACCAAAAAAACACACTAAACTCGTTGTATGTTTTCTCTCTTATATTATTAAGTTTGGAGCTTTCTGCAAATTTCAAGATTTTAAAAAGTTACGAAGCAACACATATCGAGCTTAGGGAATTTTGGCAAAACTCGAATTCTGGAAGTTCCGTTAAAAAATTAAAAAAAATATGGGGGCGTTCCGAGAATCGAACTCGGGACCTCTCGCACCCAAAGACACATTACTGTATATAGTGTATACTCCAATGTTGAAAAATCGTTATAAATGAAAAAGTTGTCATCATTGGGCCCATAAAGAGATATATCTAGAAAATTAAAAAGCCCATTGAATCGACTAGGGTTAATTCTTCTTCCTACTGAGCGCCGCATATAAGCTTACTCCTCCTCCGCAACCACCGTCTGTCTGTCTTTCGGCGTTCGTGGAGAGACGAAGGTACTCCCTCTTCTCTTTTTAATTTCGTTGATCTTAGTATTCTTCAAATGACGTACTGAGCAAACAGTAACCTGATCGACTTAAGAGCAGATAAAGAATCTATCGTGTTGTAACCGATTTGATTTTGGATGAACAGAGGAGAACAGGGAGATAAAAATGTCGGAGAAGACGAAGGGAAGGAAAGAGGAGGTGGTGACCAGAGAGTACACCATCAACCTTCACAGACGCCTTCATAGCTGGTAAGTTCCGAAAGAAACAAAACTCTTGTGCTTCAGGTTGTTCAAACTTTTTAGCTGTTTGATGGTTTCATCAGCTATTGGAAATTGCGTGTTTATAATCTCACTATTAAGCTCTAAGCCAATGTTATATAATTCGAGTTGGTGCACTCAAGCAAGTTGGAATGGTGTGTAAAAACAGTACCTTTAAGAAGAAGGCTCCAAAAGCGATCAAGGAGATAAGGAAGTTTGCAGAGAAGGCAATGGGGACAAAGGATGTGAGAGTGGATGTGAAGCTGAACAAGCAGATTTGGAGCAGAGGTATCAGAGGTCCACCTAGGAGGATCAGAGTCCGAGTTGCTCGTAAGAGAAACGATGACGAAGATGCAAAGGAAGAGTTCTTCTCCCTTGTCACTGTTGCTGAAATCCCTGCCCAAGGACTTAGTGGCCTTGGCACTAAAGTCATCGAAGAAGAGGATTAAACAAACTTGTTACCTCTTTTTAGATTTTTCAAGTTTTGTTTTTTTACTTGCTACTGACTTCGAATCAGTGGATGCAGTTATTGGAGAGAATATTTCACCTTCCTGAATTTTTTTTTTTTGATACATGATCCATTTCATGAAGTGCGAGCAAGACAGAATCTCTCAGTCTTGTGTAGGAGTCAATCAATATGACAACTCTGCTTAACCAAATTCAAGTGAATTGTTTGATGAATCAAAAATTTAGTACACATATGGAACTAATTGCATTTTTACCTGTGTAACCTGCCTGCAATCTCCTTCATGATTTGTCCTTGTGGCGTAGAGTCAAAATTGCACTCTTGCTATTACAGATTTACTCTGAAGAGTATATTGGGATGTCTTTATATCTCTACCTTGCTTTATATGCATACATATAGTTCCTTAGTTTTTTCACTTCTTCAGATGACTCCTCCAATAGATGGTCCACATATAGACAAGTTCCAGCCAAGCTTCAATTTCAAAATACAGTAAAGTTGATACAAACATTAGTGTTACACACACAGGATATATATATACGAGATAGAAGCACATACCAAAGCGGCCCAAATGGCAGCCAGATAGCATCCCACCGGAACTTCGGAAGCCTAGAACACGAGTGAGACAGATTATTAGCACAAATCTACAGAGGGAACTGATCAAAGGAATTGACACCTATTGTTGATCCAGCATTAATGACTAACACAAGGATTAATGGTACTAAAATTTGCATTATAATCTATGAACCAGCATCTCTGGAGCTATATATTGAGATTAAGTGCACTCTAGCTTCTCTTAACACTAATAGTAATTGATGTAAGATCTGTCACATGTAAGATGGATGGTATTTTTTTTTTTCCGTCAAGATGTAAGATGGTATCTGAAGTGATGAAATATATACTCTCTAGTCTCTAGTGTACCTCAGCAGATAATATAGCCAAAAGATGGTCAATGCAGATCCAGAAACACATGAGTACCAGAACCACCGTCTATGATCATTCTTCTTATTCAGTAACCCGACAATTGAGAGGCAGCAAGCCATGATAGCGATCCACTCTGATCCAAAAATACGGTAATAAAAGTTTTATTATTGTTGTAAGAATCTAACATGCGAAAACTTTTTTAAAAAATGAAATTGAAAACCAAACAGCAAAGTCTTCTGATAGAAGTGATGTTTCACTATGGCCATTAATTGGTTCTAATAACTATATACTAGTAGTCTAGTAGAGAAGCAGTTATACGTACCTAAGTTCGAAAACACTAAAAATGCAATCAATCTTTCTCATTCTACACTATTCCATCAATAAATTCTACTCTTAATTCATCTCCTATGAAAAGTGATACTCGGGAACTACAGCCAGAAATTGACAATGCGAAAGTGTGCATTAGATTAATATGCATCTACCATATCTGTTTCTTTCCGATATTGACACAAGATATTAAAACAGAAACTTCCACACAAGCTCAGTATTGGCTGTACCACCATATTGAATGACAAGAATAATGTTATCGACCATGACTACAAAGTAAAAACACATAGATGTAAGACAAACCAGCTGAAATGACTATCCATGAGTTGAGATCTTCCATGAAGTAGGCATGATACCGCTGCTCGCAAAAAAAAGGCACCACCTAAGATCTCATGAAAATACAGACTGTACAATATATATATACCTTAAACAAAGAGACATTTGTATATGTATGTCTGAAGCAAAATAAGTGCACATAACTCCATACACAGGCGTAATCATACAAAGATAGTAAGTGTAATCACTTCAGTAAAATATTAGCTCTCCATAGTCAGACTGAGTTCTTAATTAAGATCAAAGATTTAACTTCAACTGTAGACGAGGGATCTGATCAACTACGGACTCAATTTGATATGAACAAGAGGCTTCATATATATCTTAAGAAAGAAAACTAATCGATCAAATCGAAGTGCTACAAGGACCAACAAGGCCACGCCACATTTAGGGAGAGATTATCATACCAGTTCCCATGGTGACATGAACTGCTGAAAAATGGAGTAGAAGAGGAAAGCTCCATAGCAGAACAGAAGAACCGCGAACACGGTCTACACAAAAATAGATATACGAACTTTTTATTTAGAAACAGAACTCTCAAATTTTGTAGAAATTGGGTACTGTTCTTCGATCATACCCTCCATTGCCGACTTTGCTGAGCGTGAGCTTCCTCGAGCGACCGAACGTACTCCTCTTGCTCTGTATAACAGCGAATATAGCTAGAAAGTGTTACGAACTTGCTTTACGAATCTGCCGAATAATTCACAGGGCGACTGAAAAAAAAACCTTGCGTATCAATAGGCCGAGAATCGATGTCGTCCGAAGTAGGAAGGACGAACTTATCATCTTCGTCGCCGCGACGAGTTCTCCGCCATGTTCTCGCTAACTTCTTCATCGATTTTTCTTCACGAGGAAAATAAATTAGATTGCAAAACTCAGAGAAACGGAGAATTTAGATCCTCGACCAAGAATTAGGAAATCTTCAACGGCATAGAGATTAGAGTCCACATATGATAGCACCGTTTCAGCGAAAGTTTCTCCACCCAGAAAGCCTTTTTAGAAGCCAAGCCCATATTGTTATACGCCGGTCCATTTTTTGAGCCCAAAAAGGGCAATATCCATACGCTAGAATAAATAAAACTAAGAGAACACAAGTCAACACACTAAGCAATAATATCAAACGATTAAACGATAAAGAAAGGTCAAAATGTTCGACTAAAAGAAACATTGATAGCGATTAAAACAAGATGCAAGAGTCAAGTTAAGTATAAAATCATAGAGCATGAATCACTAAAACCATGACCAATCTTCTTTCAAGATACTACTCCCTCCGTTTTACAAAAATTATCGTTTTAAGGTTTAATTTTTGTTTCACAAAGAGTGTCGTTTTATATTTTCAATGCAAAATTTTAAATAAAATTCCAGTTTTAACCATGTTGTTTTAATGTATTAAATGGAGAGAGAAAAATTGTTTAGTGTATTAATAAAAAATAATACTCACTCTGTTTCAAAATAAGTGTCATTTTGACACTTTGCACACAAATTAATAAAACATATTGAAAATTCAATTATATCCTTCAAATATATAATAACTCTTGGAATTCTTCATTAAAACTAAGGTTAAATTAGATATTTTGTGCCAAAATTTGCATTGAAAATCTAAAGTGACACTCTTTATGTAACAAAAAAAAAATGCTAGAATGATATTCTTTTTGAAACGGAGGGAGTAGAAAACTTTAATAGCTTTTTTAATATGCGTGAATTGTGTCAAAATGACACTCTTTGTGAAACAGATGGAGTATAATTTAATATGCATCTACCATAACCAATCTTCTTTCAAGATACTATAATTTAATATGCATCGATCTACCATGACCAATCTTCTTTCAAGATACTATAAGAAGACTCGCCTCTTGGAAGTATCGTCTGAACGATTGTTTTATTGGAAATAGGATTGTGAAACCAATCTCTTGTTTATGCCGATTAAACTCACAACTCTTTGAAAGATCTAAATGCTCAAAGAATGAGAAAGACTTGAAAGGAAGAACAACAGCGATTTAACGAGTTCGGGGCATTAACCAGCACCCTACGTCTCGCCGGTGATAACTTCACCGGAATCCACTATCTCAGCTCAAACCGAGCTTCAAGATACAACAATGTCACTCTCTCTCTAAACAAGACTCTCTCTCTCACTAGATCCGTTACAACTGAAAAGTCACTGTTGAGAAAGAGACCTTGAGAAGATAAGTCGATACACAACTTCTACAGGTGCACACTCTACGCGTGTGACCAATAAGAGAGCGACAACTAGTGGATTAAACCATACCGGATTCATCACTTGAATCCTTGGTTATCTGAGCTTAACCAGCTCACGGAGGACACTCTGATTCACCGAGAGTCTTCCTAACTTAATGATCTTGGCTGCTACTTCTACAAATCTCCACCTGCAGCCATGATCAAAGTAAAAACTGGTGGATCTTCTTGCATCCAAGACCGGACGCCTGCACTCACTTTGTGAATGCACATCTCAGTTCTTCGAGACCCGAAGCATCTTTAATGTTTCTTGTACTTTGTTAACTGGTAGTACCTTTGTAAAAATGTCAGCCGGATTGTAATCTGTAGAAATCTTCAACACCTGAATTTCTCCCTTTCTGATTAAGTCCCTTCCAAAATGATATCTCACATCCATGTGTTTTGTTCTTTCGTGGTGCACAGCATTCTTGGATAATGCTATTGCACTTTGAGAATCACAAAATACATCAACTGTTGACTGTTCAAAGCCCAACTCTGTTGCAAATCCCTTTAACCACACTGCTTCCTTTATCGATTCTGCCAATGCAACATATTCAGCTTCTGTAGTTGACAATGCCACAATCTTCTGCAATGTGGATCTCCAACTGACTGCATTTCCTCCCACTGTGAAAACCATTCCTGTTATAGACTTCCTATGATCTCTATCCGCTGCATAGTCCGAGTCACAATAACCTTTAATTGTGAATTCTCCTTTCTTCTTGTAACATAAACATGTTTCAACTGAACCTTTGATGTACCTGAGAACCCATTTGACTGCTTGCCAGTGTTCCTTAACCGGATTGCTCATGAACCTACTGATCAACCCTACTGAATAAGCCAAGTCTGGCCTGGTTCCCACCATTGAGTACATTATACTTCCCACTGCACTCTGATATGGAACATTCTTCATATATTCCTCTTGATCTCTCAGTTCCTTATCTGTAGCTGACTTTAGTTTAAAATGGATTCCCATAGGCGTGGCTACTGCCTTAGCCTGATCCATGCTGAAGTTACTCAGAACTTTCATGAGATAACCTTCTTGAGAAATCTTCAGGCTTCCCAATACTTTGTCTCTTGTTATTTCCATTCCCAGAATCTTCTTTGCATCCCCAAGGTCTTTCATCTCAAACTCAGTGCTCAGAAGAACTTTCAAAGTCAGAACTTGAGACTTGTTTGTGGATGCTATCAATATATCATCGACATAAAGGAGAAGATATATATGAGCATCATCTTCTAACCTCTTGAAGTAGACACAACCATCATACTCACTCCTGATGTATCCATTCTGAATCATGAAGTCATCAAACCTTTTGTTCCATTGTCTTGGGGCCTGTTTTAGGCCATACAAGGACCTCTTTAACAAGCATACTTTGTCCGGATGCTTTCTGTCAACAAATCCTTCTGGTTGATCCATCAATATATATTCATCTAAATTCCCATGCAGAAAAGCTGTCTTGACGTCTAGTTGTTGTAACTCCATGTCAAAATGAGTGACTGCTGACAGGATGTACCTTATTGATACGTGTTTGACTACCGGAGCAAAGATTTCTTGGTAGTCAATACCTTCCTTCTGAGAGAACCCTTTAGCAACTAGTCTTGCTTTGTACCTCGGCTTCTCAACTCCAGCTATTCCAGCCTTTCTCTTGAATATCCATTTGCAACCAATTGGTTTCTGGTTCTTTGGTCTATCCACCAGATCCCAAGTATGATTCTTCCATAGTGACTGCATTTCTTCGACAGAAGCTTCTGTCCATTTGTCACTATCTGGATCATTCATTGCTTCTTCATAGCTGGATGGTTCTGAATTTCCTGCATCTTCTGTCAACCCACAAATAAACTCTGCATAATCATTCTCATAATCATCTTTGTCATCATAAACCTCATAGTCTTCAAATCTTGTTGGTAGTCTTGTTTCTCTTCTCGGCCGATCCCTTACCAGTTGATAATCACTCAGCTCCTTACTCTCATTATCTGTATTCCCTGTTGCTCCAGTTTCTTGAGTCATTTGACTATGAACTTGCTGAGACTCATCAGTAGATGCTCCACCTTGAGAACTGTGTGATACCTGTTCTCTATCGTTTCCTGCCAAATCAAAACTTACAAACTTGTTAGTTGAAATTGAGGAATTAGGAATACCTGTTTGAAGCTCCACCTTGATGTCTTTATACATCTTATCCTCTCGGAAGACAACATTTCTGCTGATGACACATTTCTTGTCTTCCAATAACCACACCTTGAATCCCTTAACCCCTTCTGGATAGCCTGTGAATATTCCTTTCTTGGCTCTCGGATTCAACTTTCCTTCATCTGAATGGACATATGCTAGACAGCCAAACTTTCTTAGTCCGTCTAGTGAAGGCATTACTGATGTCCACAATTCTTCTGGTACACTGAAATCCACTGCAGATGAAGGGGATCTGTTTATCAAGTAGACTGCAGTGGCAGCAGCTTCTGCCCAGAATCTTTTCTCTATACCACTTTCACTCAGCATACTTCTAACTTTGTTCACTATTGTTCTGTTCAACCTTTCAGCAACTCCATTCTGCTGAGGTGTGTAAGTACATGTCCTATGTCTTACAATTCCTTCCTCCTTGCAAAAACTGTCAAACTGTTGATTGCAGAACTCTAAACCATTATCTGTGCGAAGCCTCTTAACCTTTCTCTCCGACTGGATCTCCACCATCTTCTTCCAATCCACGAAGTGTCTGAACGCTTCATCTTTGAATCGTAGAAAGTAAATCCAGACTTTCCTTGTGAAGTCATCTGTGAAGGAGATGAAATACTGACGTTTACTTAGACTCATTGGGACATTGGGAGAGCCCCAAAGATCCGAATGGACATAGTCCAATTTGTCCTTCGTAACATGTTGAGCTTGGCCAAATGATGTCCTGTGTGTTTTTCCGATAACACAATCTTCACAAAACTTGAGATCGGATACCTTATTATCTTTGAAACAGCCTTTCTTTGATAATACTTCAAGACCCTTCTGGCCTATGTGGCCCATTCTACTATGCCACAGTTGAGTCTGATCATCCCTTTGCTGAACTTGAGTCACATTGCTTGATTCTGCATTAGAGAATTCTGTGACCTTTGCTGTACCTTGTAGAATGTATAAGGACTCCTTCCTTACTCCTTTCATGAAGACTGTGCAGCCCTTGATAACCTTGAGGACTCCTTGTCCTCCTTTGAATTCACATCCCTTCTCTTCAAGTGTGCCTAGAGAGATCAGATTTCGTGAAATCTCAGGCATATACCTTACATCATGAAGAACAAACGTTGTTTCATCAGGATTGATGAATATGATGGAACCTATTCCTTTGACTTCAGAGATGGAATTATTGGCCATCCTAACTCTTCCACTTGCGGCTTCTTTGAAGTTGATAAAGCATTCTTTTCTGGGAGTCATGTGAAATGAACACCCTGTGTCCATGATCCAATCTTCTCTTGTGATCTCACCCATGCTCAGGTTTACCTCTGCCACGAGAAGACCAACTAGATCTGAAGCATCATCTTTTGCTTCCTTTGCCATGGCTGCTTCACCACTGTTTTGGGGCTGAAACTTGCCCTTATTCTTCTCTAACCACTTATAGCATTGCTTCTTGAAGTGTCCCTCCTTACCACAGATCCAACAGATTCTTTTACCATCTTTAGACTTAGATCTTGACCTGTTGTTTTTGCCGTTCTTGTTGTTTCCTGATTGATAGTCCCTAGTATCGGTTCTTCCTCTAACATAGTGACCTTCACCATCAGACCTAGAGCTAGAAGTACTCCTAAATTCCTTTTCCTTTGACTTAACAGCATTTGTGATATCCTCAAGCTTGATTTCTTTGTTCGCATACTTAAGAGTATCCTTTAGTTGATCATACCTTGAAGGTAGTGCATTCAGTAGAAGTATAGCCTGTACTTCTTCTGGAATCTTGATACTCAAATTGCTGAGGTCCGTGATCAACTTCAAGAAGTCGTCAACATTCTGATCAATCGATCTTGAGTCCTGCATCTTAAAGGAATATACCATGAGCTGCGCATGAACACGATTTGGTAATGACTTCACCATGTATAAGCGTTCCAATGTTGCCCAGGTATTTGCTGCAGTCGTACATTTGTCTAGCTTTCGAAGAACTTTATCTGCGACGTTGAGAAATATGAGATTCATTGCCCTCTCACATCTCTCAGCCCTTGAAGCTTCCGATTCAATCTTCTTCTTCAGTTTTTCCGGATCTTTTTCCCCTTCTGTGGAGATTTCTTCGCTTGTTGGTTTCTCAATAAGAACATCCTTCAAGCCTTTTATGCTGAGATGTGCATACATCCTTCTTCTCCACAAACCGAAATCTCCTTCGCCATCGAACGGAACAATATCAGATCGAGGCCCAGCCATCTTAGATCTATTCGATACTTTTTCCAGAACCTGGAGCTCTGAAACCAATTTGTGAAACCAATCTCTTGTTTATGCCGATTAAACTCACAACTCTTTGAAAGATCTAAATGCTCAAAGAATGAGAAAGACTTGAAAGGAAGAACAACAGCGATTTAACGAGTTCGGGGCATTAACCAGCACCCTACGTCTCGCCGGTGATAACTTCACCGGAATCCACTATCTCAGCTCAAACCGAGCTTCAAGATACAACAATGTCACTCTCTCTCTAAACAAGACTCTCTCTCTCACTAGATCCGTTACAACTGAAAAGTCACTGTTGAGAAAGAGACCTTGAGAAGATAAGTCGATACACAACTTCTACAGGTGCACACTCTACGCGTGTGACCAATAAGAGAGCGACAACTAGTGGATTAAACCATACCGGATTCATCACTTGAATCCTTGGTTATCTGAGCTTAACCAGCTCACGGAGGACACTCTGATTCACCGAGAGTCTTCCTAACTTAATGATCTTGGCTGCTACTTCTACAAGGATTTTAAACTTATTTCTATTTCAATGTCTTTCTCGCGATTCATGTAAAGTGAATTGGTATAATGGAATTGGAACATTACATTGAGGAGATGAAGAGATAACTGGTTGAGAAAATACTGGAAAAACAAGATTCAAAGACGTCATAGTGTTTTATGTAGCAATACAGTATAATTAATGAAATCAAAACTAATAATAAAATCACATTATATATAAAATAGAGCAATTGACCAAAATAGCACACTTTTAATTTTTGTTCCAAACTTAGCATCACAAGTTGAAAATGACAATAATGGCACAAATTTTGACAATAATAATACAAATTTAATATTAAAATAACATAAAATTATGGGCAATTGACCAAAATAAGACACTTTTAATTTTTTGTTCCAAACTTAGCATCACTAATTGAAAATGACAATAATAGCACAAATTTTGACAATAATAACACAAATTTAATATTAAAATGACATCAAACCATTTCCTAATAGCAAAAAAACTAAACCCTAAATTGGAATTAGTGAACCCAAACATAAAGTTTAATTTTATTTTAAATTTATTTTGGGTAAACAAGTATTTTTACATAATTATTTGTGCTATTTTCGAAATTTTAAATTTAGAGTGCTAGTTTTAGAACAAAAAAAATAAAATTTGTGCTATTTTAGGGTATTTCTCTAAAATTATTTCCTAAAGAAAAAAAACTAATCCCTAAATTGGAAATAGTGAACATAAACATAATGTTTAATTTTATTTTAAATTTATTTTGGATAAACAAAATATTTTTATATAATTATTTATGCTATTTTCGGAATTTTAAATTTAGGATGCTAGTTTTGAAATAAAAAATAAAAATTGTGCTATTTTAGGATATTTCTCTATAAAATATTACAATAGAAATAAAATTAAACAGAACTTCTCTAGCCCGCGCATGCAGTCACCTAGTTAACACTATAATTATATTCTTCAATTATCATTCAGTAAATGCATTGACAAAATATCAATCATTTTGACTGGTCTGATCGTCATGAACCGACATTGGTTTCAGATACTTCAAAGTTCAAACCGTCGTCGCCACCACCAAATTGTTACCGTAATTAAATTCCACATTGGTATGACGTCGTTATATGGGAATATACTCACAAAGTTTCATAACCATTTTTTTATTATTATTTTTTATATTTTTTTATTAGTTGAGATTTATTATGATACTTATAGTAAATTTGTTTCCAGCAGTGATACCGGTATCGGTATCTTTGTTTTCTCTCTTCCCCCTATCTGATAATTACACGGAGCCAATAACATCCTGCCACGTACACAATGATACCGTATCATTTAATTCAACAGAGTGATACATTCAGACAAAGTTTTATTTCCAAATCCATTTTAAAATTATTTTTTGGCCTATGAAACCCAGCAAAAATCATTGCTGGACATGCTCTAAGACAACGTCAAAATGTTTTGAGAGATGGTTTTCCTTTACAATTTTTTTTTTAAATGATGATTATTCATGTTCTAGCCAATGCATGCATGTTATAAAAAGCGGTCGTTTAGTCGCAAGTTAAAGATTCACCGTCCCGATTAGTGCATGTGCGGGTAATTTGACGGTCAACCGCTTTTTAACAAAACAAAAGTCAACGTTTTTTTTTTTAACTTAGCGATTAATCACTGATTATTTTATTTAATTTATATTAAAAAATAATATATGATATTAAATATTGAATTTTTGTTGGATTTGGATCCATTTCAATTTTATAATTATATTTAATAATATATATTTAATTTTCAATATAAATTAAATAAAATAATATTAAAATATAATATATTAGTATTATTAATACATATTTCTCCACATAATAATGCATATTTAACATTATATATTAATTTTAATATAAATAAAATAAAATAATATTAAAAACTAATCACTGATTAATCATTGATTAATCGTTGATTTTTGGGTTAGGCGCTAGGCGGAACCCGACCGCCCGACTAGCGCCTAGCAATTTTTTAAACATTGTATATGACCAATAGTTTTTTCTATGAATTAATTAATGAGAGTGTCTAATCTGTGTTTTTTTGGGTTACCTTTTTACTTTTTGGTTTGTTTAAATATTTTGTTTTATCAAAAAAAAAAGAGAATATGATATGTAGAAATCAACGGATCTTCCGTTTTGATATGATTTCAGTTCTATTCTTTAAATGAAGGTTTTTATTGGTTTTATGATTTACTATCTTTTTCATTTAGTTAGGTACGTACAATTCATTCAAAAATATAAATTTTTAATGCCAACTGATCTTTATATATATATATATATATATATATATATATATATATATATATATT
>PKML01053451.1:279050-308484 GCA_002933935.1 Eutrema yunnanense
TATATATCCATTTTTTAATCTATTTTCTGTAATGGTTTCGATTTGGTTTTATCCGATTGAATTGGATATATACCTAGTTGTGAATCATAATTAATCATCACATAATTAATTGGATTTTCAGATCTTGGGAAGGTTATTACGTTTCCACAATTCGGAGGACTTCTTCAATGGGCTACTGTTGGTAATTTAAACTAAATTTTATGATTAATATTTGTTTTTTTGGTAAAATGTTAATTTTTGTGATTAATATTTTAACTATTCTAACTATATATATGAGATTAATTGTTTTTTTTCTCTCACAAAAACTTGCAGGTGATACATTCCCTGTTGGATGTGCATTTGATGAATCTAACGTACACCACAAGGTAAATAATGGATTCAATTTCATAATTTGTTAATAGAAATTCATGATAAAAAAAAATAGTCTTAAACCCATGATATATAATATTTTGTCATCAAAGTTATACCAGATCACGATTAATTTACTGACCTACATTATATTTACCTTTTTTCTTACAGTATTTTATGGAAAACCCAGATTTTCATAACCAAACCTACAACACCAAAAATGGGATTTATACTGAAGGATGTGGATTAAATAATGCCATGATGTCATGGGGCCATGACGACTACATGTACATGGTAAATAATTAATTATAGTATTTACTTTCGTTGGTATATTAATAAAATTTCTTGATTAATGTAAATTGTTAAATGACTTTATAATGATTAATGGTTAAAAAATATATTCTCAGGTGGCTAAGGAGAACGGAAGCACCTTGCCTTCCGCAGGAATGTTTATCATACGATACCATTCTTTTTACCGTAAGAATTTTAATTAACATATGATTATGTAACATTTTAAATTAAGTGTTAAGAGTAAAGCTTATTTTAATTAATTACATATCTGCAGCATTGCACACAGCCGGAGAATACACCTACCTTATGAACGAGGAAGACAAGGAGAATCTGAAGCGGCTACACGTTTTCAAGTAAGTTACTGATTGAGTCTTAATCCTATCATGAGTATAATAACCTTTAAATTGCTGTATATTATTGTTATTACAGCAAGTACGATTTGTATAGCAAGAGCAAAGTTCATGTAGATGTGGAGAAGGTCAAACCTTATTACATGTCTCTTATCAAGAAAGTGAGTATATTTTGCATGTTTCTTTACCAAAAAAAGAAGTAAATATATAAATTTCTGAATTTTTCAACTAACTATTCTTTTTGTTTTTTACAGTATTTTCCGGAGAAGTTGAGATGGTGAATATTGTTGTTTCCCCTTTATTGGGCTAAACTTGTTATGTATTGGGCTTGTCTCAGAAACAAATTGCCTTGGTTGCACAAAAAAAAAAAAAAAATGTAGCATTTTCTCGAGGGATTTTGTTTTATTATCTCCGGCTTGAGTGTGTTTGAAAGAATGTATTACATTGCCAAAATGGGCTTTCAATTCAACATAAGCCCAACTTTAGAAGCCCACATTTTTATCCAAAAAAAAAACTTAAGCGAAAGATGTTTAAAATCAAAATTCAATACACCGATTTAATCCAGATACGCAAATATATATGATGAATTATTCCTATTTCCATATGTATTTTTTTTTGTGGATAAATTAACATTTCTTCTCCTAAGTTTCCATATGTATTGGAATTTTAGATTCAATTTTCTTTATCATCTCCGATTTAAATATTGGTAGACAAGAACCGAATCACTCCCAAATCCTCCGATTTATCCTCTTCAAAAACAGTATTATTAATCATAAAGAATTTGGTGTATTATAATAAATATGGAAATGGGAATATACCATATACATCAAAACATTTAATACACCGATTTAATTTAAATGCGCAATTGTATATGATGAAAATATCCCATTTCCATAGTTATTACAATTTTAGATTCAATTTTCTTTATCATCTCCGATTTAAATTAAATGTTGGTAGACAAGAACCAAAACACTAAAAAAAAATCATCCGATTTATCCTTCCAAAAACGTTATCAAATAATGAAATCCTCCAATATTCTATAATTAAATCCATAATCAATTTTCCATCTCATTTAATTCTCTTCTGTCTCTCTCGCTCCCTTATATAATAATAAGATCGTTTGTCTCATCTTCCATTCACTTATAACCTCAACCCAAAACAAAAAAGTTCATATCTTTCAAATATTTTGTAATCGTTTGAGATGGCCGAAATGACGATGACCGTGGAGAAGAGGATCGAAGCTGATGTGGAGGTGAGCTCTAACAGTGGGAAAAGGGCTTACGTCACTTTCCTCGCCGGAAACAAAGACTATTGGATGGGTGTGGTTGGTCTAGCCAAAGGACTTCGTAAGGTAAAATCGGCTTATCCTCTCGTGGTGGCGATGCTCCCGGACGTGCCTGAGGAACACCGTCAAATCCTTGTGGCTCAAGGATGCATCCTCCGTGAGATCGAACCGGTTCATCCGCCGGAAAATCCAGTCGCTTATTCCATGGCCTATTTCGTTCTCAACTACTCTAAGCTTCGTATTTGGGAGGTACAAATCTTTATTTATAGTTTTCTCTTGCCAATACTATTACCAATTACTTTCAGTGTCACTTGGATTTAAAAATCATGATAACGTCTATCAATATATATCTAACAAATAAATTGTCATATTTCAAAAATTACTAGTAATAAAGACCCGTCATGTCCCATGCATGTAGATTTTTCAAATAACAAACTTATATAAATTCCGAAAACGCTCAAAAACAAAAAAAACAAAAAACTTGTATAAATAATAAATTTTGAAAGTCGCTGTGTATTTATCAAACCATTTTTTTGCCACATATATGTAACGACTTATTGATATATATGAATGCAGTTTGTGGAGTATGAGAAGGTGATATATCTAGATGGAGACATACAAGTGTTCAGTAACATCGATCATCTTTTCGATGCTCCTTGTGGCTACTTGTACGCGGTCAAAGATTGCTTTTGCGAGATATCTTGGTGTACAACTCCTCAATACAAGATCGGTTATTGTCAACAGTCGCCGGAAAAGGTGACGTGGCCGGTCGAAACCCACGGTTCTCCTCCGCCGTTGTACTTCAACGCCGGTATGTTGGTTTTTGAACCAAATCTTGACACTTACGAGGATCTTCTTCGTGTTGTTCAAGTCACTACTCCGACCTGTTTCGCCGAGCAGGTCCGATATATGTATATATATATATATATATATTTTTTTTTTTTTAATTATTTGATTTGAGTTCCCTTTCTTTATTTTATAATTATAATATTATTGTTTATTTTTTGTAGGATTTTCTTAATGTGTACTTCAGAGATACTTACAAGCCAATCCCGTCAACATACAATCTCATAATGGCTATGCTTTGGCGTCATCCTGAACGATTTGACCTTGACCAAATCAGTGTTGTTCATTACTGTGCTAATGTACGTTTTGTTTTGTTTCAATTCCTTGATTTTTTTTTACATATATATATTCCTATTACTAAAGTTTTGTATGTTTAATCAACTTTATAGGGTTCAAAGCCTTGGAAATACGATGAAGCCGATGAACATATGGATCGAGAAGACGTAAAAATGTTGGTGAAGAAATGGTGGGAGATTTACGAAGATTCGAGTTTGGACTACAAGAACTTTGTCGGGACTGAGTCAAAGCTGAACCCGAACCCGAACACGATCATTGCCGCCTTAGCTTCCAAGCAATCCGGTGGTGATGGCCTTACGAACCTTGCCCCCTCCGCCGCATAACCAATCCGTTATATTATGCAGTTTTTCTTTCTTTCTATGTTTTTAATGAAAGGTTTAGCTATATAAATATAGCAACCTCGTTTGAGTTTGATGTTGGTCTTGTGTTGTGTTTGACTTTTGTGTCAGTGCCGACCTTGACCATCCGTGCTTTTGTATCTCTCTCTCTCTCTCTGTCTTTTTATCAAATAATCAATAATAATAATGCTCTCTTGGCTTTTATTCTCTTCTATTCTTTCTTGTTTTTTTTTTTTTGGTTAAACAATTTATTATTTCGAAAAAATCACTTTTGTAATACATCAATGATAGTTGATGATCAATGATAAGGGATAAAATTAACAATCGATGTAATTACTGAGCAAGTTTTGACTTCTTTTTTGGTTAAACAGAAAGATCAAAGAAGTATATGCACGTCTCGCCTAAAAGAACACCAAAACCGAAGTACTAGCTTCTTGAGGGTAAGTAGTTTAGTGACTCTTTCTTGATATAATTCTATATTACAATTAGCAAATAATCCAAGATATTATAAAATCTCACTATAACTAGTGAATAAATTAAACAAGGAAATCGAGATTATATGACAGCAACTTATGTTTCTGTTGCTACGAGCCTTACTCTTTGAAAGAACTCTAATTAATGGTTATGTCTAGGAGCTTTACAGTTGCTACGAGCCTTACTGTTGCTAGTTCAAAGAATTACTATTGGAACCTTCAATTGTCCAATCATTAAACAGGTCACCTCTTTTGTCAAAAAAGTTGTATGAATCAACCGAGAAAGAAATGAAAAATTGATACCAAAACTCGAAACTCCCAGAGCAAGTTATCTACCAAAAATCGAGAAATAGAATCGTAAAAAATGGAACAAATATTGATTAATCCGCTCATATCACCGATGTGGGGCCAAACCATGGAGAAGTGGAAAATTACAACAGGAGCTATCTAACAAAACAATCTTTCCTTATGCCAAGTGAAAGTGTAGAACCGTCAAACCCAATTATTTCGCGTTACTACTAACTAAACATAGGACATCATCATATTCTTTGGTCCAGTCTCACTTGGTGATCTCTTTGGTGACTGGAGGAACATCGACCGAGCCGTTGCAGTAGTTACCATCGTCTAGGAGCGCTGACATCGGCTTCTCTTTATCATCAGAGACATCTTTGGGGCTCAAGAAACTCGGTTGGTTCGTCGAAGACAGCAGCCTCGCCCACATCCTGTCTGTGATCACCACATGGTTCTGTTTCTCCGTTATTCTCTGCAACCAATCCACACGAAGATGATGGTGATTATGACGATGATGATGAAATGATGATAATGCTGGTTTAATGATGATGATAGATAAATGGTACGTATTATAATAAAAATTACTTTCAGAAAAAAGAAGAAGACGGGTTTAATCATTAATTGAGCCATTTGATCCATTAAAATCGGTTTTGGAACTTACATAGAAGGGAATGTAGGTTTGTCTTCCGTTCACTAGACCACTGACGTAGCCAGTGTATCCAGCCATTGCACCATGCACTGCGCTCTGAGCCAGAAGCGTACAATAAACATTGTCTGACGCATTGCTAGGAACAGCCCGAATCATGTATGTTGGATCTGAAAATTAAAGATGATGAGATAAACGCGCTAAGAATCAAGAAAATCATAATGGAGAGAGTGCAAGTGATATGAAATGTACCAATGTACTTGAGGTTCATCACCATCTTCTTCTGATTAAAATGATCCTACGACCAAGTAAAACGAAATTTAACACTTGGTGAGTTTAGTCTGACTCTAATATCCATCAATGTTTTGATGTTTTCTCTGTAATTTATGGTATACCTTGATGCTTTGTGACAGCCAAAGACCAACATCTTGGAGAAGTTTGTTACCAGATGCATCCTTGAGAGTCATAGATTCCATGCTCTTCGACATTAGATCTTGTCCTGCACCTTCTGCAATCACAAGCACCATGTGACCACTCTCCTTGAGCCGTTTTTCTATGTACTCAAACAGTCCGCCTTCTCCTTCCAGGTAAAATGGTGACTCCGGAATCAAACAGCAGTCCACATCTCTGCTTGCTAGAGTAGCGTACATGGCTATGAACCCTGTTTAAGCAGTGCACGCACTTGTGAGGTCATCTAACAATAGAGCTTGATCAGGAGAGAAAAGAAGAAGCAGAGGAGTATATTACTCACCGCTGTAGCGACCCATAAGCTTGACAACGCCGATACCGTTCTCTATACTCTCGGCTTCCACATGCGCTGCGTTAATTGCTCGTTGAGCCTCTTCTACAGCTGTGTCAAACCCAAAAGACTTGTCTATCACCTACACGAAAGGAAAATGTGAATTTCTTCACATGAAAAACACAGCTATTCAATAGAGGTGAAGCAGAGAAGAGAGGGATACATACAGGTATGTCATTATCGATTGTTTTCGGGATTCCAACAACTGCAACTTTCAGGCCACGTCGTCTAATTTCCTACATGGTTACAATCAAAAGATCGGTAAATTCTGAAATGGTACAAACTTGCAAGGTGGAATTGGGATTTACCTCAAATATAACTGATGCTCCTCGCTGTGTTCCATCTCCTCCTATAATGTAAACCTGAACGATGACAAAACAACCACATCAACAACCAAATTTTTTAAAATACTTTTAGAGTGAAGTACAGTTATTATCAAACCTGATTAATTCCTCGATCTTGAATGCTGTCAACTATCTTTACGGTATCGTGGCCACCTCGTGAGGTCCCGAGGATAGTCCCTCCGCGCTTATGGATATCATTTACAGCTTTAGAGTCCAAGGAGACAGTATTCTTAGCATAGAAGCCTCTATATCCACCCTGAAAAAGACCCAGGCATGAGAAAATGAAACAAATAAGAGCGTCGGGATGAAGGTTATTACAATCATGAAAACTTACATCTATTCCCAGTATTCTCTTCACTCCATACATTAAAGCTAGACTGCTCACTATTTCCCTAATCACGGTATTAAGGCCGGGACAAAGACCCCCACAGGTAACTATGCAAGCATGCACTTCATCAGATTCAAAGTAGACCTGCAAAGAGCTAAGTCAACAACAGATCATATTCAAATGAAAAACCGCAATTCGACAAAAGTAAAAACCTTTTGACGTGGCCCGGCTCGTCTAAAATGAATTCCTCTAGGACCGTCCTTGTGAACAACGATCTGAAAAAAAACAAGAGAGACACATGAGCTCTAAATTCTCAGGCTGCCATGGATATAATAGAAAGCTCCAAACCAAATATACCTTCTGAGGAACACTGTCATCAGCATCAACAAAGTATTGCCTGAAAAATTCCACAGAAAAAAACTCATGTAACAACTGCAAGCCAATATCACCATAGAACATGACTAGGAACCTTATTTGCCTAAATATAGGTGAAAAAAGACTCACTTGACCACTGAGTATGCTGGATTGTCTTGCAATGGATTAGGATAAGTCTGCAATAACATAAAACCAACAAAAAAAACATCTTTTAACCCCCATTTGATTCGAGTAAACATGGGTAAATGACTAAAAGTCTAAAACCATTTTACAGATTTGAGTCGGATTCATGATCATTGGGACCCAAATACAAAAGATCCCTCTTAATTCCTTGGGGCAATCTTAGTTGTTTCAGAATCTGAGAAATTCATTTCATCGATCTCAAGTTCCAAGAAAAAAAACTAAGCAGCAAAGATACACACACGTGAACAAAAATCTATCTATCTATCTAGATAAGTCTCGTCTTTTTGCAACTGTATAGATCAAAGCAAATGTTTAGAATCGGAAATTTCCAACCGAAATAGAGAAAAAAAAGAGCCGAATCAGAGATGGAGAGGAACATACAGGAAGACCCGGAAGGTAATCGGTGAGATGAGGAACGTCTTCTAGAACATAACCGCAAGAACCATTGATGATCTTCGGCTTGCTACTCTCCACACTAGTCATAACACTCTTCGGGGCCAAACTTGATAATTAAAAAAGGGATCTTTTTAAAAAAACGAAGAAAAGGAAAGAAGTAATTAGTGAAATGGAATCAAATCCGTAGATCAAAAGACAAGGCGACCCATTTTTATAGGATCAAAGAGTTTGACCATGGAGTCGGTAAACAAATCGAAAGCCAGATAGAGAGAGAGAGACCACTAAGCTAAGGAAATTGTAATGGTGGTTTTGATCAAAAAGGGTGTTTTGATCAAACATGTGGCGGGTTTAGCCGCAATAACATTGGGAAAATAGAATATATGTGAGTGTGTGTATATACAGTATACTTGGTACAAGGCTTTTTGGAATCTCTTTGAGAGAGAAGTCGATATTTTCTAGAAAAGACTATTTATTTATTGTTTTCTATTTCGTTACCTTAACTTGATTTTTTCCAAATTTCGGGACTTGTTTGACAAGTTTTTTTTTTTCCAAGCCATGATGATAGATAGAGGTCTAAATGCGGGCCGATATTTCCTAATTCTTTTTTTCGGTTTTATATTTATGGGTTTAGGAGGTTTAGTTTACATAAGAATTTTTTTGAACCCAAGTGATTGTGGTCCAGTGGCGAGGAGACTTGGGAAGGTGTGGTCAACACTCTCCCCAGGGTTCGATTCTCTCTGGAAACAAAAATCACAATTATTTGAGAAGTCTGGGCCCAGACAATTTACATGATGGTCAGTAATGGGCTATCTGACTACTCCTGACATTAGTAGGAAGGCATTCCAAACTCTGGATAGGCAGTGTGGTAGCAAGTCCACTCTGTAGCACTTCGGTGTGTTTCTACCGGGGCTGACCAGATCAGCCGATAGGGTATATTAAAAAAAAAAAAAAAAAAAATTTGAATTTTTTTGAGATAATTGCACCCACCATCACTTTTTGAAATTTTACTTACCTTTTTGTCATTTTGTGTATTTTTTTTTCCTTTTTTTATGTTAAATGACGAGTTTGTCCATATTTTCTATTGGTCTGTGTAGTGTTTACAGTTGATTCGCATAGTATTGTACATGGATACGACATGAAAGTCAATTCATGTACATAACAAACAAAATTAGTTTCCCAATTAAGTTAAAAAATTGCTAAAAACTTTATAAAATTTTCGAAAAGTAACTAAATAGCCAAGAATCTCAGAATTTTTACTCAAAATGCCACACATTTTTTATGCTATTTTGAAAAACAGTAATATGTTAAAAAAATTTAGTATTTGTCCATCAAAAAAAATTATTGGTTTATCAAAAATAAATCCATAAAAACTTAGCAAATAAAAATTGGTTAATACATTAGTCTATTTTAACTAAACACTTAAATTAAGTCTACCACACGAACTACAGTAACAACATTGTGTAGTATGTGTGTACAATAAAAATCATTTTTACAACACTTTTTAAAATTTACCTAAACTTAGTATCACTTTTTAAAAAAGAACCCAATAGCAGTTTCTAAGAGTACATAAAACAAGTCTTTTTTTTTTGTTTTCGGTTTTATATTTATGGGTTTAGGAGGTTTAGTTTTTTTTTAACATTGGACAAATTAATTATGAAAATTATTACAAATATAATTCTACAGAGCAAACAAATCAAAAGCCAGATTGCCACCAGTGAACTTTGATTGCTCAATATAATTTTCAAAAGACTAAATTTATTGCCCCCACTAAAAATAAGAATTATGCCCCCGTTGTCTTTTTTTTTTGTTTGAACAATTTTGTTGTTGTTTTGAATTGGATGTTTTAAGTCTTTCATTAACTTGTATACATCGTTAGATTCAAGTAATTAAAATAATAGAAACTAGAACGCATCGTTTTATTTTTATTTTCTGGTTAACATTATTAAAATTTTATTTTTACTAGGTGGGTACCGGCGCTACGCGCGGGTTTGATTGGTATAACAAAAATGATTTTTATTGTTTCTACACATATCCGCAATCTCAAATAGTGAAGTTGGATAATTATTTATAACTTTTAACATGCTTGAAACTATATTTTAATGGGCATTTGACATCACATGGACAATATTACTTAATTAATAATTGTTCTCTCAGATATATAATAATATCAATTTGCATGGACACTGCAAATTATAAAAGCATTGTTATAACTTATAAGTCAAAAATGTATTATTTGTTGTCTTTCTCATTTATTACCAAGGGAAACAGGAAAACATACATCTATGACATTGAATATACTTGAAACTACTATAAAATGTAATGGAATGTTTGCATCCAACGATCAAGCGTTCCCTACATCAATTTACCCATCTTCTAAGTTTTGCATACTCTCGTGTAAAAATCTCTTTCCTTCTAACGAACCGATCGAGATCTGTGATAACGTCACCGTTCAGCTCATCTTTCACAGTCATTGTCTCAAACGCCGATGAATGTCCATGAATAACTTATTACCTAAAACTACTGAGAGAATACAACATACAGATTATCCTCCACTGTTGATAACATTAAATCTAACGGACACAAATCTTTTTTTTTTCTCTTAAACAATTTGTTTATCTCTTCTCCTTCCTCCTCTTCTCCCTCTTCTTCTTCTTCAGATCTAATCCCCTTATTTTCAGATCTCGCTGCCGTCAGCAACATCTTCTCCTTCGCTCCCTGGCGATCCTCCGCACTCGACGACGCAAGAGGTTATGTGCTCACTGCTCCTGTCCTCGCCGCTCCTTCCTCCGCTTCTTCTTCTCCACGTCGCCTCCTTCCTTCTCTCCTTCTCCTCCTCCTCATTTTATCCAGATCTAACTCTCTTTTTTCAGATCTAGTTCTGATGCCCACCGCCGGTTCTGTGCTCATCGCTCCCGTCCTCGCCGCTCCGCTCCGATGCTCATCGGCGGTTTTGTGCTCACCGTCCTCGCCGATATGTGCTCACCACCAATTCGGATGGATTTTCCGGCGGCGACGTCGCGGAGAAAGCCACGAAACACACTTTTAGTCATTTATTTTCCTTTTTCATTTTGTGTAATTAATTAATTTAATAAATTAATTATTATTTTTAGAATTAATAAGGAGGCTGACGTGTCGACGATGGAGAGCTCCCTTCACTATTTAGTTAGACTTTGAATTTCTTCAAACAACTTTGGATCATAATTTATCATCTTTGCTATTTTGATAGACTTAATCAACAAATTAATTTTATTGCTTAATATAGCTAGTTGTTTAGAATTATTTTTCTATAAGACCTAGATGATGATTGTGAAATTATGATTGATTGGTGGTTAATATCACGTATTTCATGGTATGTTTAGGGATCTTTTAAATTGCATAACATAACATGTAAATTTTATGCTTCTAGTAATAGTATGCAATTATTATGATTAATTAAATCTTAATAGTCATGTGATCAAATAAAGACAAATTGAGTTATTAAAGTTGCTATGAAAATTGAATCACTTTTTATTTAAAAAAATGAAAAAATAATAATAACCAATAAGGAGGGAACATGTGTCGACGCTGGAGAGCATCCCTTCTCTCTTTATAAGGTAGATTCAAGCATTTTAGATGAGTTTAATACGTAAATTACTTCTAATATTATGCATCTAGTAAACATAAAGTATGCCTAAAATTAAATAAATCAAACATAAGAAGTCCTTTCTTCTTCATAAATGGTCTGCATAGTTAAAAAAAAAAAAAAAAAAAATCATTTTTACGCTCTAAAAAATCTACCGGTTAAACTTAAATCTTTGAGAATTTCTATTAGGTTCAAGTTTAATTTTTTTCCGTTATTCTCTACAACATCACAACCAATCCACATGATGTTGATGATGATGTTGGAACTAATTTTTTGTCAAAGCTCGAGGGCTTGATAAAATTGTGTTAGTGTGAAAAGAAATGAGCTGAGCTCTTTCTAATGAAATGTTTTCATTAACCGAGAAATGTTTTCTCGTGTATATATGTTGGAATAGTTGTGTCTTAAACGAACAAATTGAGAGAAGAAAAGCCATACGTGCGACGTTCGCATCTTGGGCCTTGTTTGGGCCCGTGGACTTTTTGAGGTATCGATCGATACCCCTTGGTATCGATCGATACTCAACAGGCCGACTTAAAAATCGCAGCCGCCTAAGATGATCTGGAAATATTCCTTTTNCCCATTGCTGAATGAGCAACACTCACGACGTAGAAGAAGACTGCACAATTTTATTACAGAGAAATCTTTCTGTCAACCAAGGAAAAACTGGTTTGAGAGAAAACGGAAGGAGAGATTACAAAAGAAACATGCCTGTGGGCAATCAGAGCTTGTTGAGCAACAGCATTTGCTTGTGCTCTCCCTTTCACCAAACTTGCCCTTGATGTCTTTGGTGCCTGTATCAATCGATAATTAATGAAATTTAAGCTAAAAAAAACATCAACATATCATCTTCCACAAGAAACAACATGAATTCCTTTCTCAAGATCAATAAAAGAATGGCAATTCTATTAAGACGGTCGTAGAGTCATTGTGTATCACAATTTATGAATTTGTATGATCCAATCACTAGATTCTGACATATATGATATCAAGTTCGTGTATGGTAAAGACCAGAATCAATATCTGCAGCGAAAAACGCATTATCCCAACACCAACAGCAATGCATAGAACCACAACACCCAATGCCAATCGTGCACATTATAACGATACAAAAGTATAACCCATCAACAATGGGATGGGTTTGATTCACTACGTAATGATCACGATTCAGCCAATAGATAAGCACACCTAAAGAGAGATACACAACGAGAAGAGCAAAAGCTTGTCTTACGACGGAACGTGATGACTCGAGATCTTTTTGTTCACGAATTGGGTGATGAAAATCATTGATTACGGCCATTGCTGATGCGATTTTGGATCAGTGGAGTGCGTGGCCGTGATACTGATTGGAATTTCGATCGGGAAACCATCGGTGGAGCCGGTGGTGTTTCTGAATCCGCCGGTGGAGGAGGAGAAGGGGTTTTAGATGATGTTGGTGGCGGTGGAGAATCGGCGGCAGGTGAAGGGGAAGTGCCAAGTAATGGAGCCAGAATCGAAGGCAGCGGAGGAAGCATTGAATCGGGAGGAGGAGGCGACGGTGTCGGCGGTGATGAGTCAGCCGGTGGAATCCGCCGGAGAAGCCAAACGATTCGGCCGAAGACGAAGGAGACGGAGATCGCGAGGAGAAGAAGAGAAAAATGATTTTCATCGAGACGAAAAAATATCGTTTCCTCTACTCAAAGACGAGACCAATGACACGATGCCACATATAACTTAAGAACCGATTCTTAAGTTGCTTAATTAAGAATCGGTTCTTAGGTAGAAACCTGCTTTGAAACCTATTAAGAAACTCTTTAAAACCTGCGGTAATGATGCTCTAAAAAATCTACCGGTTAAATCTTTGAGAATTTCTATTAGGTTCAACTTTAATTTTTTTCCGTTATTCTCTACAACATCACAACCAATCCACATGATGTTGATGATGATGACATGAAAAGTGATGGTATAATGATGATGATGATTATAACGGTGAGGATGACATGATGATAACGCTGGTTTAATGATGATGGTAGATAATTGGTACGTATTATATAATAAAATTACTTGGTGTAGAAAGAGTAGAAACCTTTAAATCCTTTGACCACTAGGCTAGGGAGCTTCGACATGTACAATATCTTGCAAGGAGAGTCCTTGAGAGCTTCTTGCAGCGTATGGAAAGGCGTGTGAGTAGAGAACAGCCTTGGAGATGATGATGAGAGCTTGGTCTAGTCCGGTTTTTGGGTATCGCGATAAAGATTCATCACAAGAACCGGTATGAGGTTGTGAGGATTACTGGATGAAAGAGGATGATGATGATGGCTCGTCGGATCATCAGAAGAACGGTTCTTTGACCTCTCGAAGAGCGCAACTGTGAGTGCCTTGAGCCATAAGGTACCGCAGTTGGGGAAGGACGCGATGATGACATCGGTGTGTTGAGGCTCTTGAGGCTGAAAACCTCTGAAATTGAGGACACCTTGGAGAAAGTTGGAGTAATTCACTGGTACTTGCAGAGGTTTCGACCAAGGTACTATTTCTCTTAAAGAAGTGAAGAGATTATAGACTTTGTGTCTTCGGTTAACTCTCTCTTCTCCATTTTTTTTTGTTTTTTTTTGTTTTTGGTTCTGTTCGCTACAATTTGCGTGTCTGCTTCAAACCCCTAGCATCACTATTTCTATTCAAAATCTTGGATACTATTGAAAGATAAGGTTGAGATAAAATGTTAAAAGACTTGACCCAATCGTATGTTTACACATCATTAGTTAAAATATGTAAAATCGATTTGTTATCATTTAAAAAAAAAAAAAATTCAAAAGTTTTGAAATTGAAAACAAAAATGTCATCTTATTATATAAAATTGAATGTTTCAAAGTTGCTAACTCACATAGGGATGTCAATCGGACTAGCCCGGCCCGGCCCTAAACCCGTAAATCCCGCATATATTTGAGTCCGGCCCGGCCCGGCCCGAAAAAAAATCGGGCCTATATTCCAAAGCCCGGTCCGGCCCGAACAGGGCTTTAGGGCTTTTCGGACTTTTTCGGCTTTTTCGGGCCTTTTTCTAAACACAAAAATTCACAATTCTCAAATGAATAATTAAAACAAAATATTTATAAAAATAAATCTAAATTGAAATTTATTATATCAAATCCAATTAAATTTAAAAGCAAAAGTTTGACAAAAAAACAAATAAAATTCAAATAAATTGTATTACCAAATAAAACCTAAAATCAAAACACTTCAAATCTAGGTAATAGAGTTTAGATTAGAATATCATTCATCGTATTCTAAATCCTCATCATCATCAAGAGGTACATAAAAAATAAAAAAAAATAATATTAAGTTTTGACATGTATAAATCATATAGAAATGTCATTAAAAGTCTATAGATAATAATTCTAAAAAATGAAGTAAATATGGATGAATGATAATGGTACATGGATCACGAAATGTATAGAAAATATCTCAAATTATTATTTTTAGAAAGATAAATGTTAAAATAAAATATCTAACTAATTAAAATGTAAAGTTTCGGGCTTTTCGGGCTAGCCCGAGCCCGTTCGGGCTAAGCCCGAAAAACACATTAACCCGAATGGGCTTAGCCCGAAAAGCCCGATTTTTTTCGGGCTTATATTTCTAGGTCCGAGCCCGCTGTTTTTCAGGGCCGGACCGGGCCGGCCATCGGGCTTTGGCCCTAATTGACACCCCTAAACTCACATGATCGTGCTGAATGTTTCAAAGTTGCTAACTCACTTGATCGTGACACGTGTCAAGTTAATCGATCAGAGAGTTTGAGACGTGTAAAAAAAATTCAATTAGATTTTGACACATAATATATTAACATAGGGTTATGATCTTGTCAAAGAACCATTGAAAAATTACCACAACCAACATGCCATCAAACAAAATTCCAGCTTCTACTTCAAAGTAAAACTTAAAAAAGTTATATTTACTTTGTCAATTTTTTGTTATTTAATTTTGTTTCAAAGTTTATCATCTATTATCTTGATTTCAAAATTAATATTTTTATAAATATGAAGGCAATAATTATGCTTATTAGTTTGCTTTCGATTTGTAGAATAAATTGGAAATTTATATTAATTAAAATAGTTAAGCAATGAGAATAATTTTTAACTTTCTTCATTTTTTAATTGTTTTAGATATAACTAGGAAAAAACTGAATATGATGAAAAAGTTGATTCACTCTAATTGGAAAAAAGTGATGTATAATCATCTCATTGGAAAAAGTGATGTATAATCGTTAAAAAATCATTTGAAAGCACACAAAGCCGACACATTCTGAACCAAGAATCGAACTCGCGCTCTTCCGCTAATCGCAATTCTTAATTTCGCGAAATTAAGATAAATGAGTAACGTTTTTTTATAATAATTTGATATAACATATGGTTTTTATTTTTGGACAGAGAAAAATCAGGCATAAGAAATTTGAGATAAGAGTCTACGTTATCCACAGCTTGCACGTAAGTAATACCTACACATTATCGTTATTCATTATCCATTTTCTCTTTACTAAACCGTATCTCTTTTATCTGCATGCATGTGCAACTATATATATGTATATGTATATAAAGACTTATCTTGACAAGAACACAGACATCTTGACAAGAACTCTCTTTTCTGTTCTTAAAATTGTTCAAGAAGCGTATTCTTGTTTTCCTTTTGTTTAGGACTAAAAAGAGAAAATCAGAAAACAAACATAATTGACAAGAAAAAAGAAAGAGATGAGCATTCACGATGGCAATATGATTTGGACAGCAAAAGAAGAAGGTGTTGTTGAAGGAGTTTCAGGATCCTCTGCGAAAGATTCATCTTCATCTTCTTTCTCTGTGTGTTCATCTGATTCAACAGAGGATGCTTCTTCTTCTTCTTCTTCATCTTCAAACGGGCCTTTAGACGATATATCTGACCTCATCTCTCATCTCCCTATCATGTAATGACTCTATAATCTCTTCGTGAAACTTTTAACGTTTCAGATTTTAATCTAGACCATAAGTAACAGCATATAGATGATACTTCTCGGATTGATTAATATGAGGATTCATATACTTGAAAATAAAACTCATTGATATCTTCAAATCCGTTGATGTATTTGTAATGGTGACATTTGAGGATCCTTCTCATCGCATCTCACTTTGCCTCTTCTCTTTGATTGAACTTCTATAAACATAGTGATTGTTAACAGATTGTTTTCATACTGTACCTTTTTCACAGCAACGTCAAGAAGGGACTTTCAAAGTATTACAAAGGCAAATCTCAGTCATTCACATCTCTAGCAAATGTCACATGCCTGAGGGATCTTGTGAAGAGAGGATCAAGAATGAAGTCAAGGAGCTCTGGAGGGCTTTTGAATCAGAGCTGCAAAAGGGTTTATCGCCCCAATGCCACAATTTCCATGAAAGTCACAAGAACATCCTCGACTCGTTCCAATTCAAGATTAACATTTAAACCCCTTTCATGATTCACCAAAATCAGTTCAATGACATGACAAAACAAAACAACCCTCCGGGTTCATTTTAACACTATTCAATTGTATACATGGTTGCCCAAGCTAAATGAACGAGAGAACTTAGAGCTAAAGAACGCCTTTTTCACTAATTGTGCAGAAAAATTGCCAAAACAGATCTTTTGGGTCGTTTAATGGTATGATGAGATGCATCAAATCTTGTAAACAGGGGTAATTCCAAGAAGGTGGAAGCATTTTCGCATGACAATGGCTGTTGCTTCACAAAGTAGGAGACGGCTTGTCTCCTCTGGTGAACCAATGACCTGTAAATAGTTCATGTTTTAAGTAAGGTCAAAATAATGGTGGTTGATTATGCAGTCTGATGTCACAATATTAAATAGAAACGAAGAATGTTAGGAATGCACACCTGACAGTTGGAGTAGAATGTGGTGTAACGGTCAGATAAGTTGTAGAGGTACTCACACAGCACACTCGGCAACAAGTTGGTGCAAGCTTCTTCTACCGTCTGCAAATCGTTCACACATGGGTTGTGCAATTGATCATCTCGTTACCACTAAAAAGAAGTCAAATACGAAAGTAGTATCTAATGAGCATGTGCTACCTCAGCAAATCGAAGCAAGTGAAGCCCCAGTGCTCGCTCTTCCTCATGATCCAATGCTAGGTTTCCAGTCTGCAAAAAAGGAGAAGTTGAAACGTAAGAATTACTCTTTATCATACTGCTTATGGTAAAATTATAACAGTCTTCGTAAGTGGTTGAGGATCCATTAATTATGAAAATGTGAAAATTAGATAGAACAAACCCAAGAAAAATAAATGACAAGAAACCCCAATAAAGGGCTCAGGGTGTGCAAAAATTGAATCTTGAGACTTCCAAGATTAATATGCTCAATGTAGACACAACTGCAAATTGTTTATGCTTTCAAAACAAATAGATTTTAAATAGCCTTCCCTTTAATATCATAGATGGAGACAATTGGAAAGTTCAGGTGCAGCCAAGAGGAAGAACAGAAAGCCAAAAGAGTAACAAGGAATAAAATTAAGCGTTTTGAGTTCATGCGGTTAAAATACCTTTTTCAGCTCATCTATGTCTTTGCCAGACTTAGTGATGATTGAAGAGATCCGAGCATGGGCGTAAAGAAGGTAAACAGCTGTATTTCCCTGCTCCTGACATGTGACCAATAAGCATGTGTAGGTTGACTGCATAATGCAATATGTAAACTAGGTGGCAAATTCCAGTACCTTGTCATTAAGCATTTGATCGAAGCTGAAAGTATAATTTGTCGTTCTGTTGTTCTTCAGGTCAGCATACCTTGAAAGAAATTAAACAACCGCAAGTTAGCAGTAGCATGAAAATATTAAAATTTGCACTATCAAAACATCTGGTAGAACATTCATCATATTTGTGCAGCCTTGATTACAAAAATCATCAAAACGAGAATAGAGACGATACTTACTTCACCGCACCATATCCAACTGCCTCAGCTGTTTGGTCCAGCTCCTCGGGAGTCCATTCTCTGTCCTTACCTAAACAGAGAAACAACATACAAGGGACGAATAAAACCACATAATAACTGAAAAAGTGAACGGTTCAACAGTGTAAAACGTAGAGAGCGCTGACACAAGGTTAGATACCACGCTCAATAAGGGCAGTTTTACTGCGAGTCTTGGCCTCATCTAGCAAATCAACTAGGCGGACTACATCTGTAGCCCGAGTTCTAAATCGCTTGCCATCTTCCCCAAGGACGAGACCAAAACCAACATGGTCAACTCTAGGGTAAGTTTTATCACTGTCTGGAAGCCAACCTGCTTTTCTGGCAGCCTGATTCATAGTAACAGGATAACCACAGTTACGACTGACACTTTTAAGCAAGACACGTCAAAAACAAATATATACATTCATCAACCCTACTTTGAAGAACATATTAAAGTGCTGCTGCTGGCCAACATCGGTCACATATATAATCCACTCAGCTTTCTCTTCATTAAGCCGATACCTGAGCCAGGCAGATTTTAGCATCAGCAGAACAATTCATCAAACAATATGCAACTTCAGGTCAAGCCACACACTTCAGCAAATACAGACACAAAAAGTCATAATATATGAGATGTATTTTCCAAAGAGTGCTACTAAAATACAGATTTTATAGAAGAATTATCTGAAAGATAACCCACCAAAGAGCAGTCAGATCTGTTGAGGCATAGTTAAAACCACCGTCACTTTTTACAACTATGAGTGGGATGTTGAAGCCTTCGAGGAAAATCACGCGAGCACCTTCACTTTCTTCAACCAACCCCTTGCTATTCAATTCCGCAATTACGTTAGCGATGTAGGGGTTGTAAAAGCTTTCTCCCTATCATGGATCAATTTATATTTCATTACCCATCCATGTGCCTCTTTCCCATTTTATCTAAAATAATATAGTATCGGTCAATCTATTCCTTTACCTTTTCTTCAAGCTCAACTCGAAGGCGTTGATAAACCTTGGCAAACTCGGTTCGGCTGATTTCACAAATCTTAGCCCAAGCCTTGCGGTAAATAGGATCTCCACCCTGCACCAAAGAAACAAAAACAAAATAGACAAATGGGTAATTTAGATCTTGCAGCTATCTTAGCTGCATATTGAAACACTGCCAAACAGAAGAAAGCACCAGTTTAGGAAAATTAATACTTACCTGTAGACGGACCACAGCCTGTTGTGCTTTTTCCTTAAAGTCCGGCTCCAGATCAAACTTACATTTTGATTCTTTGTAAAATGACTGTCAGATGACATGTAACGTTAGAAACTAAATTGCTTCAATTCTTCACATAAAGTATATTATGCCAATATTGGTACATAGAAAGAACTGTAAAGCTGGAGAGACAATATGATGTAAGGCAGCTGACCTGAAGATCTCCAATTGCTGTCTCAGTCACACTATCTGTATCGGGAAATTTCTCAAAAAGGTACTCAATTAGCATGCCAAACTGCAGAATAAACACAACTTTTATTTCTTTGATAAATATTGGAATACAACAAAAAGAATTCGGTTTCAAGGTTAAGGAACTATTTGAAGAGTAGAAAAGTAGCTACCTGTGTTCCCCAGTCACCAACATGGTTTCTGCGTAGAACTTCAACCTTCGAGTACTCGAGCATGCGAGCTAGTGTGTCACCGATGATAGTTGATCTTAGATGACCAACATGCATTTCTTTTGCAATGTTGGGGGAGGAAAAATCAACTACAGCTCTCTTAACCGGAAGAGTAGGCGCCCATGTGTCAATTCCGTTGATAAGCATATTTTCAATACTCTGCGGATAAATGAGAAACAAATTATGCTAAACATAAATTATTTATAAGGATTAGAAAATGACAATGCAAGTGAGCAATATACAACAGGAGTACCTTGGCCATCCATTTAGTTGATAGTACAACATTAATAAATCCAGGTCCAGCTACAGAGCATGATTCCACCATCTCAGAAGTAGGTAGACTCTTCATAAGGGCCTGTGTGAAAAAGGGAACAATATAAGAGTTAAAAGAAATATGAAATCCAATAAGAATTTGCTACAAGACATAGAGCATACAAAAGCCACGGAATTGTAAAGGCCAAACAAATCACAAACCTGACCAACAGCTGGAGGACCCTTGAACTGAGTACCCTTTCCTTTAATTATGGACCATAGGCCCATTGCATTGTTACTGCAGACGACAATATGATGGAATCTAATTTAACAAACAGAAAGGAACTTAATTGGAACTTTAGTTTCATTTGAATTAAGTGAAAAAAGGGGCACCATTGGTAATCTCCAAATTTTCCAGGAGCAGAGGCAGCAACCAAGGGCTCAACACCAGGTTCATCAGGAACAGTTAATTTCAGAGAGGCATCAAAGAGCTTCTCGACCTGGCGCTTTAGATTTCCCGTGAATTCTTGATTCTGTTCACAGCAATCAAAAATCAGTCATGAAACGGGAAAAGAGGAGTATTATATTTAGACTGTCTCCTGGATTTAAAAAAAACAGTGACTTACAGCTGCCATGGTTGCCAGTGACTTTGAATTGGTTGTGAAAGCAAATCTCCTAGTCGTTGCTCTCAGTACGCCTGTCTAGGTTACAAAACCACATAGGAAGATCAGTACAAGCAGTAGCAAACAAAGCAAGGAAAAAAAATGAAAACTTGATTGTAATATTCTCCTCTTCTATTGGAGTTTCATCGAGAATTCTTACCAAGGAAGAAAGTTTCATCAAAGCACTGCTACAGACCATGTTGAAATATAAACAAAAAACAAACGCTTATCTCAACTAAGCAAAAACAAAGCACAAAAACTAAGCAAAATCGGCTTTCTCTGCTAATAACAACAATCTTATCTCAACTAATATTGCAACAAAGATGTTACTCCATAACCTAAAACTCAAACTCGAGAAACAATTGGAGAAGTGTAGACGAGAAGAGAAACCACAAGTAGAGATAACGAGAGAGAAATGGGAGATAATAAGCTCGGAGAGAAGATTTTACCAGTCGGAGAAGAAGAAGAAGACAGATAAGAGAAGTGATGGGAACGAGAAAAACGATTCAAGGAGAAGAGAGAAGACGGCGGTGTAGCTGTAACCGGAAAAAGGGTTAGGCTTATTATTGCCATACTTCTTTCCTTCTTTTCCCTTTTTTAAAAAAGGAAACTAAAGTTTATTTTAATTTTTAAAGCAATTTAGGTGTTGGGCCGGAAAAAAAAACACTAGGCCCAGTATGTAAATTAGGTTTACTGAGTCAAACGAAAACGTGATTTTAGCGTTTCAAACATTTTAGCGTCTGCGATCGGCCGATTCGCTGCACAATCGGCGAAGCGAACAAACCAAAGGGAAATTTACAGTCGTCGACGAGTAAGACCAACAAATAAGAAGGGAGGAGGAATCATACCACGGTGGAACAAATCAGAGGATCGGCGGAACACGGCGGCAGACGAACGGAGTAGAGCCAGCGGCGAGAGCTGTGTCGTTAGGGTTTTTCTTCTGTTCTGGAAATTCTGAATTGTGCGGAAATGATTATGAAGGACTTTTGAGGGTTCTTTTGACTATTTATTTTTCTTGAGGAGCACTCTATTTTTGAATTCCTAAATTCTTATTATTATTTTTAATTTGCAATCGAATATGAATTTATTGGTAAATTTTCTTTTTTTTTAACGCTGATTTATTATTGTATTATAAATTATGAGAAATCTTTTTTTTTATTTTTGAACCTTAATTATGAGAAATCTTACTTCAACCATTTTATAACACACAATCCTATCGTTTTATAAATAAATATTCACGTTAAATGATTTTACATGCACTATGTTTAAGATTTTATGTAAGTTTGTATCTATTAATTTAAATATAATAAATAGTATTTTCTAAAATTCAAACCACATATCTATAAACAATTAATCAAATCATTAATCAAATTTTCTGATGTAAAAATATTAATAAACCATTAATCAAATCACTGTGTTTCAGCCAAACCAGCCAAAGGTGAAGGCATAGGGATGGGCATATTTCCATAATCCGTAAATTATTTCAACCAAATCATTTTAGAGAAATTAGGAATATTTTTGTTAATAGGAGATAGGGATGGGCATATGGTTATTTGGTTCGGTTCAATTCGGTTATTTCGGTTATGTCTTTTACTATTCATTCGGTTAGTAATATTTTTTTGTTCGGTTTCGGTTCGGTTACCATTCGGTTCGGTATGGTTATCAAAATTAATAACCGCTTGGTAACCAAAATATTTTGGTTAACCGAATGGTTTCGGTTAAGTTTCGGTTAAATTTTAAAATATTTCGGTTACATTTCGAAATATTTCGGTTAAATTTCGGAAATATTTCGGTTAATTTTGGTTATTTCGGTTCTGTTAATTCGGTTATATTTCGATTATTTCGGTTAATTAGAGGAAATAAACATTTTTTTTTAATATCTATGGATATCGGTTAATAACCATTCGGTTATCATAACCAATAGATATCAAAAAAAATAATCATTCGGTTATTATGAAGTAATCATAACCAAACCGAACCATTAATTTTGGTTCGATTCGATTCGGTTTCATTCGGTTCGATTATTATGCTCAGCACTAAGGAGACATATTGATCGACCCAAACCGACTAAACTAGATTTAAATTCAAATGTATTAAGCCCAGTATTTTTAATTTCGGACATACCCAGCCGGTTGGACCAGTAATTTGTGATCTGGTCAGTAATTCAATTCCGATAAGGCTTAAATGTCCTCATTTTTCTAACCCGGCTTCAACTCATTAAAACCCCCCCCCAAAAAAAAAACAAGAACAACTGGACAGGAAACCACGAGCCTACATTCGAAGAAAATCAAAATCTTTATTTTATTTTGGATTTTTGATTAATCAATTCATTTAGCCCAGGTTCGAATTCTAAATATTTTCTCCAAAATTTAGATTGAAAATTATACATAGAAACAGAGAATGACAAATAGTAGTAATTAATACTGTGGCTAACACTAATCACCTATCTTATGTTTGATCCAAGTGCTCTCCATTGGGGATTTTATGGATCCTTGAGGGCCACAACACAAGAAAGGTTTTATAAGAATTAACGCAAGTCTTCTTATAGAACTTGCAATCAACGCAAGTCAGGAGTTCCGAGATTATGAGATCTGGAATCATAATTCCTAAACACTGTAATTTTAATCTCTCTCTCAAACACTTCTCAACATAGGAGAAGCATTTTTTACATTAAAATAGTGTAACCCATTGCATTCACTATTTTACTTTTTTTTTTTTTGCTACACGCTCAAATGTTGGCTAGTCTTTGGTTGTAATCCCACAAAACATTATTTCTCAATTACAACTCATTCGATTTAGCATTATTTATTTTTCCGTCAACTATAATCGTGATATATATTATTTTGAAATTGTTTCTTTTATTTCTTTTGTATCCAAAGTCTCTTTTGTTTTTTGTAGTAAAAACTCTGATTTTAAAATTTTCAAGTAGAACGTTTTACTATGTATTAAAGAATTTAAGAAAATTTATTGTGTTGAGCAAGCTTTTATTAAATTTAGGCTTCGCTTTTTTGGTGTTTCAAGAAATTGAAAAGATAATTTTGGTTTTTGGTTTTTGAAAAAAATTGAATCATCCATGACTTTGTATGGTGTGATTAAATTTATGAAAAGGGTCCCTAGAATAACATTTTGGTATATGTCATCTTTGAGGACAAATGCAGTTTTGATGAAAATATTATCTTTTGTAAGAACACTTTAAAACTGAATATATATATTCAAAAAAAGGTAAAGCAACTGTTATGATCAAGATGGGAAAAAAAAATCAATACCTTGAAGTTCAAATTCATGTTAGTACAAACTAAATCAATAATACTTTTCTTAGAAGATGTCATGATTATAAAGCTTGTTGTCTCATCCCACTAAAATGTATCTCTAATGGCATCTCTAACCTTATTCTATTTTTTACTCTAAACTCTATTTTAGAGCAAAATCTCCTCCAACCCCATTATATTTTCAACTCTAAAATAGAGTAACTTTATTTTTTACTCTATATTTGGAGTAACTCTATTTTAGAGTTATACTTTTTTATTTATCAAATGGTCCTTTTAATTTTAAATCATTATATTTATGACTAACCTTTTTTATTTTGATTAATTTTTTAGAAATTTTGATTTAACAAGTACTAAAATTAAAGATAAACAACATATCAAGTACTAAAATTAAAGATAAGCAACATAAAATAAATTTAAACAACAAATACTAGTGATTTAGAGAAATCAAAGACAAAGAAGCTCATTTCTTACTTCGAAATACGTTAATAGATCATTTATGGGAAAATACACTAATGGTGATATTTAACCAAAATCTACTATGTTTTGTTATTTATATATGATGTAATGTAATTTTTTTTATATAATAAATATTTAATTTAAATAATATCATAAGTTTTGCAAAGAATAAAATAAATGGGGTTAAATTGTAAATGTTTATAAATCAAAGGTATTAGTAATAAAATAGAAATAGAATATACTTAGAATATTCCCTTTTTAGAGTCAAAAATAGAGGAATACATTGGAGAAAAACCCACCTCTGTTTTAGAGTTACTCTATTTTAGAGTCAAAAATAGAGAAATACATTGGAGATGGTCTAAGCTTAATTAAAATGCTTTAAGATTAAGATTTCAACTAGTTTAATCTTTTATCTATTCACCAAACTTATGATTTGTCAATAAAACCACACTTTTTTTTTCTGTTAAAGAGTTTGTCAAAACTACACTGGATAAAAAAAGTGATAGAGATGTTTTTATTGATATTCGGATGTGGCAAATCTTAATTAGAACAATACATAATAGAGAAAAGTAAAAATGAATTCAAGAAAATGATTTCTTGATAAACTAAAGAGCCAAAAAACAAATTTGCTTAGAAGAGAAACCCAAAGGCCAGAGTGACTACGGTAGCGACAAAAGCGGGGATAGACAAGGAAGCGTCGGAGGTGGGACTCGGTGCCGGAGCCTCCACGGCGGCAGCCTGCTGCACGGCAGAGAAAGCCATCACGGCAACCAAAACAGCCACAAAGAGTTTCATCTTCATTGCCTCCATTGGTGATTCTTGAAAAAGCAAACGAGAGAAGAGTTTAGAAGTTTGTGTGTTTTGTGGTGTGTGTTGTTATGTGTTGTGACTTGTGGGTTATATATATACACATGGGTGCGTGACTGTGTATGTATCACTTTACAGTTTAATTAACACCAACCCATTTAATCGATTTTTATTTTTTTAAATTCTTTGTTTTTGTTTCAGAAAAACTTATTTGTCCTCGAGTCATACATAATCTTTCACTGGATTCTAGAAAATGCTATGGAATATCTGTAACTTAAATTCTTTGTATTATATCAAAAATGATGTATCATTCTCGTTTCTAATTTCAGATCAATCTCTGTAATGTTTTTCATTCATATTGTTTGCGACTTCTTGAAAAAAATATTAGCGATTTTTTTCGGAAGCTCTTCTGAAATCTTCAACAAGATATTTCAAAAAAAAAAACAAAAAAAAAATTACAAACATTCTTTTGCAACATTTGGAATTGAAATTTCACAACCTCCCGAAATATGAAAAAAGTTACCAATGTTTTTTAGAATCTCTTCTTTTAAAGATTTTGAACATTTGATTCTGAATAAATTTTTATAATTGTATTATCTCTAACACCTACACAAACTCTTGAGTTTCTTACTTAATCAAATCTATAACTTAAAAAGAATTAATAAATCAATTAGAAAGTGCAACTGTTGATGAACCTCATTTTTAAAGTTCATTTTTATCTTAGAGTTTTTTTTGTCGTCTTCTCTTATGGTAAAATTAGTAAAGCATTAGTCTACATGTTCCGATCATATTAATTTGAATTACATGTCCCGATCAATATTAAATTTGTTACCGTTTTAAACCAAAATATTGGTAAAGCGAATAAAAAATTAAGGGTAGGGTATTTAGTTGATCTACTAAGATACTTGAAAACGAAAGAAAAATGAACATTTTGAAAGAACAGTGCAGCCGACTTTAGTTGTTATCTAGTGTTTTTTTTCTAGGAGAAATGGATATAATATGTTGGTTCAAAGATTATACAGTTCATAAGATGTTATTTTTCAATTGATACAGTTCATAATAGGAACGTTTTCTTTAATAAAGAGTAAAAGATATAGGAAACTGTTTTTTTTTGTTTCTGTGACAGTCGTGAAATGAATAGAAAATGAGAAAAGCAATGAGCTGTTTGGCTGTTTCTTTATAGGTGAAGAATATGGAATTTGATTGATGGCTCCATGTGCTCCTAGTTATATATATATTTGGCTCAATCCATATCCATTTCACCCCCAATTATTGGTCACTATTCGATGAAGAATAATTTATAAATGTGAGTTTTCATTTTATTATACAACAATAAAAAATAATAAAGTACTGTATTTTTATGACTGTTGTTCTTTGTAAATTGAAAAAAGGTTTAACAGTAGATTTATATAAATATTTGAGTATTATTTTTCAAGTTTTGAAATCCAAAAGGCACAATTAATCAAAATAGTTCGATCACGCTAACAAAATTTTGATCGGGATGTACAGTAAAACCTCTATAAATTAATAATGTTAGAATTTCAAAATTTTATTATCTTATAGAGGTATTAATTAATCGATAAATTAATATTAATTTATAGAAATAAAAAAAGTTTGGACAACTAATGTTTATCAAAAGACAATAGCAAATTATTTCCGACACTGCAAGATTCGTTCAGGAGATGTCGTATCAAAGAATTTAGAAGATGAATCAAACGACATTCGTGAACTTGAAGTAGTGATTAATAATATCGGTTATCGAAACAGAATGAATGTCAATAGTCTACTCGATTACCCAGGTGAAAATGATACATGCTCAGAAATTCAGAGTTTATAAGAAATTGTAGCTACTATTCTTAAAATGATAAAGTTGAATATGATGTTATGGAACTTTTGAAAGTGGTTACACGCAAAGAATCAATTATGGTCTTTAGAAATTTTTACAATTTTTGGATGCAGGTCGAGAGGACAATACCAGGAGTTATGGATGCAATAAGAAAGATTAGAGATGAGCTCCAACGAGATTTTAATTTTAAGAATAAACAAACAATAATAGATTCATATTTTACTAAATTATCTTAGGTATATATACATAAAATTTATAATTATTAATTTATCATATTATTGGAGAGATTTCAAAAAATTTATTATATTATTATCTTATCGAATTGTGTTAAATTTTACACTGATCCGACACGAGACCGAAAAAAATTATTAATTTATAGTGGTTATTAATTTATCGAATATTAGTTTATAGAGATTTTACTGTAGTTCAAATTTATATGATCGAGATATGCGGTCTAATGGTTTGTACTAGTTTTTTTTGTTTTTATGATTTATCAAAAGGTTAATTAATACAGACATTTGTAAAAAAAGAAGAAGAGAAAACAGAGTGACTGCGACGGAAAAACAAAATGAGAACTTTACAAAGAATCCAATTTGATACCGATCACTCAAAATGCAGATGAAAGTGATTCTGATATGTAGCGATGGAAGCTGAAGCTGAAGCTGAGCCATAAGCAAAAGCGTGCTCATCACGATCGTCAGCTTCGGGATATAGCAAACCTGGCGGAGGAAGACAGAGGAAAGTCAAGAGCCATAAAGCGAGTCGGCCGAATTGCTGGATCGGGAAGAAGCAGACGACCTCAAGCATCTCGCGGCTGCTTATGCGATCCGACGGTGGGATCCGCCGTAATTGCTGCCAAATCTCCGCCGACAGATGGGCTGCCCAGATAACAGTCCCGCCGTTGAACACCATGTATCCGTACAGTATTGATTCACAAAACGTAACTGGTTTCTTTTTCTTTCTTGAAGGGATGATGATTCCGTGATTTCCGTCGGATTTGTCTGTGTTTTGTCTATACACACAATGGTCGGGGTTTTTTCCAGATCTTCACCCTTCGTGATTTTGCCACGTTGACTTCAATGTTTCATCATCATCGTTACTCATTAGACATCTGTTAGTGCCTAATCCGGTTAATTTTTTTCATATAATATTCAGCAACTGGTCGATTATCTCCCTTTGATTCAACTATGGACTTTCGGTTTCAAATTTGTTTTTTCATAATGTGGGTCCCAGATTTAGTATTTGCTGTGTTAGAGCATCACCATTAGTGAACCTCTAAGAGGGGTTCTTAACAATATTTTATGATTAATTTGTGAATAATTTAAAGTTTAGAAACTTTTAAGGAGTTCTTGATTTTTTGGGGCTCCAATGGTTGAACCTCATCAAGGGTTCTAAAAAAAAATTAATTTTTTTTTAATATAATTTTTTTTGTTTAAATTTATAAACATACTATATTTTATAAAACCAAAATTATATTGCATTTCATAAAATTTAAAACATACAAAATATAGATATTGAAACCATAATACGTTTAGTTGTAATCTTGAGTGGTGCCAAATTTGTGCCATATATGCTCAACCAAATCATCTTTTAATTGTTGATGTATTTTTCTATTACGAACTTGATTTCGAATGCCGATCATATTGCCGAGATTTGTAGGCATATCTGTAGAAAACGTCATATCCACGTGTGAAGTTCTGCTTCCTTCTCCTTCTTGGAATTCTGATATATCAAACTGAGTGTATCCATCCCGTTCGCTTTCTACTATCATATTGTGTAGTATGATACATGCTCTCATAATCTTTCCTATTTTTACCTTATCCCAAACAAGAGCTGGGTTTTTTACAATGGCAAATCGAGCTTGCAAGACTCCAAAAGCACGCTCGACATCTTTGCGGACAGCTTCTTGATATGTTGCAAATAAGGATGCTTTCGGACCTTGAGGAATTGGAATAGATTGGATAAATGTTGCCCATTTAGGATAAATTCCATCGGTGAGATAGTACGCCAAATGATACTCGTGTCCGTTGACAAAGTAATTCACTTTTGGAGCTTTACCTTGTAATATATCATCAAAAACTGGTGAGCGATCAAGAACATTGATATCGTTTAAGGTACCTGGAGGTCCAAAAAACGCGTGCCATATCCAAAGATCCTGTGACGCTACAGCCTCTAAAACGATTGTCGGTTTTCCTGATCCACGTGTATATTGCCCTTTCCAAGCGGTGGGACAATTCTTCCACTCCCAATGCATACAATCGATGCTTCCTATCATCCCGGGAAATCCGCGTATCTCTCCAATATTGAGTAGTCGTCGAAGATCTTCTGGTGTGGGTCTTCTTAGGTA
>PKML01053451.1:316262-350756 GCA_002933935.1 Eutrema yunnanense
TCAGAAATTCAGAGTTTATAAGAAATTGTAGCTACTATTCTTAAGATGATAAAGTTGAATATGATGTTATGGAACTTTTGAAAGTGGTTACACGCAAAGAATCAATTATGGTCTTTAGAAATTTTTACAATTTTTAGATGCAGGTCGAGAGGACAACACCAGGAGTTATGGATGCAATAAGAAAGATTAGAGATGAGCTCCAACGAGATTTTAATTTTAAGAATAAACAAACAATAATAGATTCATATTTTACTAAATTATCTTAGGTATATATACATAAAATTTATAATTATTAATTTATCATATTATTGGAGAGATTTCAAAAAATTTATTATATTATTATCTTATCGAATTGTGTTAAATTTTACACTGATCCGACACGAGACCGAAAAAAATTATTAATTTATAGTGGTTATTAATTTATCGAATATTAGCTTATAGAGATTTTACTGTAGTTCAAATTTATATGATCGAGATATGCGGTCTAATGGTTTGTACTAGTTTTTTTTGTTTTTATGATTTATCAAAAGGTTAATTAATACAGACATTTGTAAAAAAAGAAGAAGAGAAAACAGAGTGACTGCGACGGAAAAACAAAATGAGAACTTTACAAAGAATCCAATTTGATACCGATCACTCAAAATGCAGATGAAAGTGATTCTGATATGTAGCGATGGAAGCTGAAGCTGAAGCTGAGCCATAAGCAAAAGCGTGCTCATCACGATCGTCAGCTTCGGGATATAGCAAACCTGGCGGAGGAAGACAGAGGAAAGTCAAGAGCCATAAAGCGAGTCGGCCGAATTGCTGGATCGGGAAGAAGCAGACGACCTCAAGCATCTCGCGGCTGCTTATGCGATCCGACGGTGGGATCCGCCGTAATTGCTGCCAAATCTCCGCCGACAGATGGGCTGCCCAGATAACAGTCCCGCCGTTGAACACCATGTATCCGTACAGTATTGATTCACAAAACGTAACTGGTTTCTTTTTCTTTCTTGAAGGGATGATGATTCCGTGATTTCCGTCGGATTTGTCTGTGTTTTGTCTATACACACAATGGTCGGGGTTTTTTCCAGATCTTCACCCTTCGTGATTTTGCCACGTTGACTTCAATGTTTCATCATCATCGTTACTCATTAGACATCTGTTAGTGCCTAATCCGGTTAATTTTTTTCATATAATATTCAGCAACTGGTCGATTATCTCCCTTTGATTCAACTATGGACTTTCGGTTTCAAATTTGTTTTTTCATAATGTGGGTCCCAGATTTAGTATTTGCTGTGTTGGGACATCATGAGATCAAAGTATACGATTGCTACAGTATTACTCTCGTCGTTTCGTAGTACCTGTAACTCCTCTCAAACGGCATCGTTTCATAAATATGATGAAATAGATTTCTGTATGTGCGTTTTGTTCTGTAGTTAGTTGACGAAAATCCTAAACGGCACCGTATTAGTCTCGTCGTTTCGTAGTACCTCCTCTCAAACGGCATCGTTTCAAAACACAGTGTGGGTTTTGTTCTGTAGTTGGTTGATGAAATCTTACTTCTTTGTTAACTTATGGAAGAAGTGAGAATGATGGAACTCGCAAGCTACGGTCTCTTTGTTCTAACTAAAAACTCTACAAAGGAACACTCTTAAACTACTTATAGCTCTAATTGATCCCTAACATTCTGTTGTAGCTATAATGATAAAAGAGAAGCCATAGAGCAAAACATGCCTACTCTTAGAGGAATTAAACAATCTATTAACCAATGTAGACCTAAAAGTGAGAATGATGTGACTCGTGAGCCTATGCCTTCTTGAGTACTGTGTCACAATGATAGGATTACTAATATATAAACTTGATCGTGTGAGTGATTTTCAGCAAAGTGTGAAGCTAAATTTTTTTGGTTTCAAGCCATATAATATCAATGTCAACCAAGATTGCGCGAATTCTTGGTGGCATCTCTCTTTCTCTTACATTACTACTTCACTCATCAGTTCAAGCAACTACTTCTAATGTAAATCACTAAACCTTAAACCGGTGCACGAAAACCTTCTCATTTGCTGACTTATTCGTGATTGGCTCTTGGTAATATCGATTTTTTTTTTGTTTTTTGCAGGTTTACGTTGTATATTTAGGCGCTAACCGGCTACAAAACGCTGATTTAGCTTCAAGCCACCACCTTCATCTTCTTTCCAAAGTCTTCACAAGGTTCCTTAATATTTTTTACCTTCTTCAAAATTCATCTTTCTATATAATAGTCATTTTCTCCTCTTTGACAATGATCTTGGTCGCAAATTTCGGATATCTTGTTATAGCAAAGCAGATGCAGAACGATCTATGTTGTACAGTTACAGCTATGGCTTCTCAGGCTTCTCTGCAAAACTCAACTCAACACAAGCTGCTTCTTTAGCAAGTAATAGTTCCATCTTTATATTTTGGCGGCAAAATTATTTCCATCATTAAAGAATTCGGTTTGTTGGTTATCCTTGACCGAAGATCGTTTTAAGGGAACCAGTAACATGCAATCCAATCGAACCAGTTCCATTTCGTTCAGTTACACTAACTTAGCTGTTATCATGAATACCGGTTTGGAAATCGATTTTATTTAAAAAATCGGAGCAGAGACCGGTTTGGTTAACCGGGATATATTATAGCAATGGACCAGGTCATAACGGTTTTCAAGAGCAAAAGCTTGAAATTGCACACAACAAGGAGCTGGGATTTCTTAGGTCTCACCGTCGACAATGCCGGTTACACTCCTCCGCCGCAGCTCGCCTATGGCTCCGACGTCATTGTCGGGATTTTTGATACTGGTCTCTTGTTTATCTCGGACTTTTCCTTGGTTCAGATCTCTCAATGTTAGCATATCGCTGAAATTTATGTTACTTTCAATTAGGGGTTTGGCCGGAATCGGAGAGTTTCAGGGAACCGCCAGAGGCGAAACCCATACCTTCGTCGTGGAAAGGAAAATGCGTCGGAGGGGAAGATTTCGACCCTTCCGTACATTGCAACCGCAAACTCATCGGCGCTCGATATTACCTCAAAGGATTCGAGGAGACGTACGGACCGATTGACCGTACGCGAGATCCGGAATACCGATCGCCGCGTGATTACCTCGGTCACGGAACACACACAGCCTCCACCGCCGTCGGATCCGTTGTGCCCAACGTCTCCGGCTTCTCTGGTCTTGGCAGCGGTACCGCTCGCGGCGGAGCTCCATCGGCTAGGTTAGCAGTGTTCAAGACGTGCTGGGGGAAGCATCTGGAAGGGGTTTGCACTGAGGCCGATATCTTGGCGGCTTTCGACGACGCACTCCGCGACGGCGTCCAAGTGATCTCGGCGTCTTTCGGCTCATCGCCGCCTTTAACACCCTTTTTCGAGTCGAGCGCAGACATTGGGGCTTTTCACGCGGCGGAGAGAGGGATTAGTGTGGTTTTCTCTGGCGGAAACGACGGGCCTGATCTCGGTGTTGTTCAGAACGTCGCTCCTTGGGCGATTTCCGTCGCAGCTTCGACAGTGGACCGGAGTTTTCCCACCAGAATTGTTATCGACGGCAGTTTCACTCTCACGGTACTGGTCAAAGCAAATAACTGATATTAAACCCCAAAGATGGACTCTTTCCTCAAAATTTGAAGAACAAAACTTTGATAAATTTGATCTTTCAGGGTCAGAGCTTGATCTCTCAGGAGATGACGGGTTCATTAGCTGTTGCAACAACGTATTTCGATGGAGGGTATTTGCTCAACAAAATTCTTTAAATTGTATTTGAAATCCAGTTCGACGCCACTTTCTATAGCAGAATTGGTGTATTACAGTAAGGACTGCTATGTGCAGGGTTTGCAAATGGGAGAACTGGTTTAAAAAAAAGGCCAATGAGACAATAATTCTATGCTTCTCTACTATGGGTCCGGTCCAGTTCATCCAAGAAGCACAAGCTGCTGCGATAAGAGCGAACGCATCAGCACTAATATTTGCAGCCTCACCCACCAAACAGCTCGTCGAAGAAGTAGACATGATCCCAACAGTTCGTGTTGATATCCTTCGTGGGACTAGGATAAGGAACTATCTTTCTCGTTCGACTACGTAAGCCACATTCGGTTATATATTGTTTCCATGCACTAAGCTGATATATAATATGGTTATATTTATCCCTTTTGGTGATAAATATGTAGAGTGCCAATGGTGAAAATTGGACCCAGTAAAACGGTTATCGGAGAGATTACAGCACCTTCCGTCGCATATTTCTCTTCAAGAGGACCTAGCTCACTATCACCTGATATTCTCAAGGTACAATCATCTACGTTTGGTTTATTGATCAGTTTGATGCAGTATATGTTTGAGTCTACCGTTGTGTTGATGTATTTGAGATGGTGCCAGATTTCTCAGCTTTGTGAATATTGGTCTTTGGTGTATCTGTGGTGTGTGCAGCCAGATATCACAGCTCCAGGCATTGGGATATTGGCAGCCTGGCCTCCTAAAACTCCACCTACAGTGTTACCAAGAGACCACCGATCTGTTGAGTGGAACTTCCAGTCGGGAACGTCAATGTCATGTCCTCATGTGGCTGGAGTTATGGCGCTTCTTCAGTCAGCTCACCCTGATTGGTCACCAGCTGCAATCAGAAGCGCTATCATGACCACAGGTTCTACTTATGACTCTCACATTTTTGTACTTACAAACCCAAATTCGTTATTGATCTATCTTCTTTCCGTTTCCAGCGGATACGAGAGACACGAGCAATGATTTGATCCTCTCTGGTGGTTCGATGAAGTCAACTGACCCGTTTGATATCGGTGCTGGGCATATAAACCCTTTGAAAGCGATGGACCCTGGTCTGGTTTACAATACCAGAACTGAAGACTACTTGCTATTTTTGTGCAACATTGGCTATACGGATCAACAAATCAAGTCCATGCTTCTCCCCTCAGAGTCTTCCACAACATGCCTTCCGTCTCACTCGTATCGAACCAATTCTGATTTCAACTATCCATCTATTACCATAACGAGCCTAAGATTCACTAGGACCATAAAACGTACTGTAAGAAACGTTGGGACAAACAAAAACACGGTTTATTTCGTGGACATCATTAGACCAACGGGAGTGGAAGTTGCGATCTGGCCGCGGATTCTGGTGTTCTCGAAGTGCCAACAAGAACACTCTTTTTATGTCACATTCAAGCCTACCAAGATATCCTCTGGTCGGTATGAATTTGGGGAGATCATTTGGACAGATGGGTTCCATCGAGTTAGAAGTCCGTTGGTTGTGTACTTGAGCAACGGTGGTTTTTTTGCAAGCAGTTGAGAAAAACATGTAATGATGGTTGGGATCACGTTGAAAGAGATGGTGTATCTCATCGTTATAACTTTTATCCGAAGCCCACATATTTCGGCCCGTTTCAATTCAAACCCATATCTTTCTTTCATCCCCCCTCCCCCAGTTCTGAATCGCTGACTGTCCCTTCATAGATATTAGACTGTGGATTGATATCGCTGTTAGTCGCCGTGTGCGTGAGCTGGAGATTGATATTCGTTCCAAGGAAGGGTCTGTTAATTTTCCGAGTAGCTTATATACCTCTGAAACACTAGAGATCTTGACACTCATCAATGGCGTTCTTTTGAATGTTCCTTCTTCCGTTTGTCTCCCGTCTCTCAAAAGCATGAGCCTTGAGCTTGTCGATTACATAGACAACGCAACTCTACCACGCCTTTTATCCGGTTGTCCGAATCTTGAAGGATTGTTTGTGGAACGTCATGTTCGAGACGAAACACTAGATGCCACTGTCGTGGTGCCTTCATTACAAAGATTAACTATGTTGGACATCAAATACTGCAACATGTGGTCGGTTTGTGATAGATGCCCCTTCTTTGAAGTACCTTAAAATTACAGATACTGTAGTTTACGACTTCCGTCAAATGGAGAATATGCCTGAGTTGGTCGAGGCACGCGTTTGCATTACTCGTGGAGTGACCCAGAAGTTTCTAAAAGCTTACTTCTGTCCACCGCCTTTCGATGTCTATTATTTTCAGAGGTAATAACAAATCTTAGAATATTGAATCTTTGCGATTGCATATTATTATTCCTCTCTCTCAATATTACTTATCTTGTTGTATATAAAAAAAAACGACTGTGCATCCTTCTGGTATGATCTTCAATCAGCTTGTTCAGCTGGACTTGTATACATTTACTGAGATCTTCTTACTTGTATGCTGCAAGACTCCCCCAAACTATCTCGTTGGTCTTAGAAACATAGCACTGGTTGGAAGCCACCGAGCTCTGTTCCCCAGTGTTTATGGTTTAGTCTTGAGGCTTTTGAGTGGATTGGGTATAATGGGAGGCAAGGAGATAGAAAGATGGCAATATATGTCCTAGAGAATGCTGCTTGTTTGAAGACTGCGACATTCTCTCCAGAATCTACTGATTTGGGAGACAAGTCTACAGCATCAAATTCTTCTCAGTTCCTATTCGACTGAACAATAATAACAAATTTAGTTTTCTTGGTATCGTTTAGTTTTTGGTTGGACTGATTTATCAGATTGTGTTTGGGAGCTCTTTTTGGATTTGGGTGCAAATTGTTCCATTTCATCATTTAGTGTAAGACTCTTTTTGGGTTTGGGTTTTTTTCGGTTTACACTGTAAAGTAATAAAACCCGAAAGCGTTTGGATAAGGTATACCCAATTGGTGTAATGAGTTTCAATTTTTTCGAGTGTACCCATTGGGTAATTAACCTAATTTAACATCCCATGTAAGAGTAAGAAAACAAGGCCTCAGAGATCTTGGTGGTTAACCAATCATCAATTGAAGAACAAGCCTTGTTCTTCATCAAGAGTAGCAAATATTTTTCTTGCATCACTGGCCACACACGTTTTAAAATTAAAAAAAAAATCGAAGTAAAAAATAAAATAAAAGGGGAACAATTTGTAATTATCTATAAATGATGATGAATCAGAAGTAGCTGGTTTGTGATCACATGTTTCCCGAAGGAAATCAATGGGAATCCGAATGATTTATTTCGTCATCTCTCATCATCAAGATACCTACAGTATTTATAAAGACCTCAAAGCCAAGAAGAGAATAGGAATCAGAGAATAGGAATCAGAGAGCGAAGAAAACAAAAAAAAAGAGTATGATGATTGAGTCAAAAGTAGCTGGTTTATGATCACATCTTTCCAGTAGGAAATCAATGGGAATCCGAATGATTTCTTTCATCATCCTTATCATCAATACCCCTCAAGATTTCGAAAACTCAATAAACAAAATTAGCTATATCGCACAACAAGAGAATTTATCAAAAACCCGATAGAGAAATAAAATCAGAGAGTTAAGAACATTGAGGCGAGATATTAATACAGAAGAGAAGAGAAGTTGTATATATACGGCGACGAAGAGGTTGACTACGAGATGGAACCCTAATCTCTATGCTTGATGAAACGCTGTCGTATTACATGAGGGCTCACGGTTCGGATCTTTTCTTGGTGGGCCCATTACTTGAATTCTACTCTTAATGGGTATCTAAAGTTCGTATGTAATCTATTCCCCCATTAGAACTTCATATAATAACAAATCTCCACGAAGTTTAACCCTAGTTCTATTTCTCCACCATTTGAAAGTTTGAATTATATTTCTCCACAAAATGAAAGTTTGAAATCTATTTCTCCACGAAATCAAAGTTCGAAACCTATTTCCCCACGGACCACGATTTGACTCGGTTTACTGTATACCGATTAAATATAAACCAAAAGAAAACCAAATTACAAACAAAATCAGTGAATTAAACCCGATTACAACCCATTTCCTATTCTAATCCCCACCCGAAACCAACTAATCCACATTTTAAAATCCCCAAAATCCCCAAAATTTTCAAATCAAAAATCGAAGGATTCAAATCTTCAAATCAAATAAAAAATCAATGAACTTAGCCCGGAGCTGTCTCCATATCGGTTTCTCCACCGGTAACTTCGCCGGAATCATTAACCACCTGTGGTGGCGGTAGTTCTTCCACTGGACTCTGCATATCTGATCGGGTTTGGTGACGGTGCACCGGCGCATCCTCTACCACCGAAAGCATCGACGACGGAGAATATTCCGGCATCCAGAGAGAATCTCTCGGCGTTGTGAAAGCATTGGCGCTGTGAAAACAGTGGAGAGATCCATTTTAGCTACGGTTGATTCGCCGGGGAAGCTATGGAAGGAGAGTTCTCCTTGGATTTCATTTTCTTTTCCGGGAATCCTCTCCAGTGCTTTGAAGGTTATGGACTTGGATTTTGCTGAATCGGGAATCTCCGAGTTTCCATGGCTTCCACACGTCTCCTTTTCTCTCTTATTTTTATTTTTTTTTCTTCCTTTCGTAGGCAAACGAAGTGATATTTTTTTAATATCGTATTTGATTTTATTTCTCCGCGATTCGTTTGCTCCAATCCGGTGAGTGAGACATAGATTTGTGTATTTGGTGTTATTCGATTTGTGGATCTGATACTCGATCTGATTGCGATCTCCTTGTCATCTTTTGAAATCATTGGCTTTCTGGGCTCGTGTGCTTTAGATCCTATTTTTTTATTACTGAGCGATTTTGTCATTGATATCTTAAGTTTATTATATGTGATTTGATCTTTAGTTTTCAATTCTCCTTTAAATTGGATTCATCGTGTTGTTTATTCATCTCTCAATCATAAATACGATAAATAAAAGTGAATTGGGATCGATTTTTTTTCTAATGAGTTGGGATCGAAATTTTTTGTGAAGTCGGGTGAAGAAGAAGAAGTAGGGTCGGGTCGGGTCATTTTTTGGTTTGGGTTTGGCTGGAATCAAGAGGTGTGGTTTAAGGTTTAGGTTATAAACCACTCAAAACCGACATTAAACCGATAAAACTGATTTTGTGGGGAAATAGGTTTCGAACTTTGATTTCGTGGAGAAATAGAGTTCGAACTTTCAAATGGTGGAGAAATAGAATTAGGGTTAAACTTTGTGGAGATATGTTATTATATGAAAGTTCTCGTGGGGAAATAGAACGTCAACCCTTGGTATTTTAATTTTCTATTAAGAAAAATTTACCCAGAATAATCCACTTTTTTATTTGAATAGCTAAAAATAGGGGTGGGCATTTTAACCGAGCCGAACCAACCGAATCAAACCGAACTCAAACCGACCCAAACCAAACCATAGTTAATACCCAACCATTTGGTTGAAGTTTTCCACAACCCGAACGGTTCGGTTTAAAACCGAACCGATAAACCAATGTGTTTTTGTTAATTAGTTAATTAATAATATTAAAAATAATAACACATATGGTGATAGTTTTATATTAATGATATAAGCCTATAATGACTCATATAAGAGATGAATAAACATTAACTTGTATAATTAACTTATATTTAAGTTATCGACTTGTTGTATATTCATTTTAGTGGCATGGAAAGACGAAACCATAAATTTTTTAATTTTTTTTTTTAATTTTGATTAAGTGAAATACTTTCAGTTTGGTTTTAAAATTTTAGGGAATGTTTTTTTTATGACTTTGTTTTGTTTTGTTTACGTTTCGTTAGGATTCTTGTTTTTAAAAGTTGATTTTTTTAAAACCGAACTAAAACCAAACCAAAGTACAACCGAACCGAACTAAACCAAACCGAACTAAACACAAACCGAACACAAACCGAACCAAACTTATTTCGGTTGAGTTCGGCTAGAGTTTTATTCAACCCAAATTAACCGAACCGAACCCGAACCAAACCCGAAATTAAACCGAAATGCCCACCCCTAGCTAAAATAACTCATTATATTTGTTATTAGTTTATTACCCACATAACCTATTAATCACTTAAGTAATTATATAATTCCCAAAATCCCCTTTTATAATCATGTTTAATTTGTTTCTATAAAATAGTATATAATAATTAGTTATTTATTTTTGGTAGATAAAAACTAAATAATTAATTAATTAATACTAATCAAAAAAAGAAATTTTTATTTTCATTATTCTTTTAATATTTTGGTATTAACAATAGATCTCTCTCTTTTACCCGAAAAAACAATAGATCTCTCTCTTCTCTCTCACTTATATTTGAGAGATATATTTGAGAGAGAGAGATACGATTTCCAATTTGGATTTCCAATCTTTTTTTTTTTTCGATTTCCAATCTTTTTCAATTTCAATTTTGATTTCCAATCTTTTTGAGAGAGAGAGAGAGATACGATTTCATTTCCCGAAATCGATGGTACCACTTTTTCTCATTTTCAACACACCCATCAATTGTACAATTTTTTTCTTCATCTTCGAAACATCCATCAATGGTACCACCTTTTTCTTCTTCTTCCTCAATTTCCTGCAAAATAATAATATTTTATTAGCAAAACGAAACATGCATAACAAAACACAAAACAATTATTTTTAAATAAATGTTAAACTAAAATATAAGTCTAAGTCTCTGCCAAAAGAATTACAGACTAACATATTGAATTCTAAGTCTGCCGTTAAATTTGGAAGACTTTGGTATAGTCTGCCAGAAATTGGCAGACTCTACCGAAATAGTGGCAGACATACAGACTAAATTTTATGCATGCCGTTAAATTTGGAAGACTCTCACAAAATCTGCCCAAATTCTGAAGAGTCTGGTAAAAAATAGCAGACTCTGCCAAAAGAATGGCAGACTACCAGATTGAATTCTAAGTCTGCCATTAAGTTTGGAAGACTTTCTTATAGTCTGCCAGAAATTGACAGACTCTACCGAAATAATGGCAGACCTGCAAACTAAATTTTTTGTCTGTTGTTAAATTTGGAAGACAATCACAAACTCTGCCAAAATTTTGAAGAGTCTGGCAAAAAGTGGCAAACTAGCAGATTGAATTCTAAGTTTGTCGTTAAGTTTGGAAGACTTTCATATAGTCTGCCAGAAATTTGGCAGACTCTACCGAAATAATGGCCGATTTGCAGACTAAATTTTTGGTTTGTCGTTAAATTTGGAAGACTCTCACAAAGTCTGCCAAAATTCTGAAGAGTTTGACAAAAAATAGCAGACTCTGCCATTTGAATGGCTGACTAGCAGATTGAATTCTAAGTCTACAGTTAAGTTTGGAAGACTTTCGTATAATCTGCCAGAAATTGGCAGATTCTACCAAAATAATGGCAGACTTGCATACTAATTTTTTTGTCTGACGTTAAATTTGGAAGACTCTCACAAAGTTTGGCAAAATTCTGAAGAGTATGACAACAAATGGCACTCTGCCAAAAGAATGGTAGACTAGCAAATTGAATTCTAAGTCTGCCGTTAAGTTTGGAAGACTTTCGTATAGTCTGCCAGAAATTGGCAAACTCTACCGAAATAATGCAGACTTGCAGACTAAATTTTCTGTCTGCCGTTAAATTTGGAAGACTATCACAAAGTCTGCCAAAATTCTGAAGAGTCTGGCAAAAAATGGCAGACTCTACCAAAAGAATGACAGACTAGCCGATTGAATTCTAAGTCTGCCTTTAAGTTTGGAAGACTTTTGTATAGTTTGCCAGAAATTGGCAGACATACAAATTGAACACTTGGCCAAAAATAGCAGAATCAACTAAAAAATATATGAATATGAGATTGAATGTTTTTGAGAAAATACATGCATCTCCATGAATATCGAATCTTGACAATTGAGAGTGTGATTTCCTTTGTCTTTCACCATAGCAAATAAGTTTTAATCGAATAAATCTACATAATCAAAGATGATATTATAATTAAGTTTCGCTCACAAATCAACAAAACTTAGTCCTGTATAAATCATAATCAAAAACAAAACAAAGATAAAATACAAAATATTTTACCGATTATAGTTTAGTGATGGTTTGTCGGATTTTGGAAGAGTTGTACAGATTTTAATTGTCGAGAATAGAAATTTGTTTTGAAGATTTACGAGTTGTTAATAAAAAGATGGATTTAAATATGAATGTGTTTGATGACAATGGTTTTAGTAAACCAACATTTACTTTTTTTTGTTTGAAATGTTTCCTTTTCAAAACACAAATTGATTGATTGTTGCCATTATTATTTTGTTTGAAAATGATTTTATTTCCTTTTAAAAAAATATTTTCATTTATTAATTAATTGATTATTTATTTTTAAATTATTATTCATAATATTTATGTGGCAAATAAAGAAAATTAATGATATGTTGAAGGGTAATATAGTAAAAATATTATATGGAAATCTTAAAATATCTTAGTAAGTTATTTTAGCTATTTTCAATATTTATAAGGTTATTATGGCAAATCATCTTTCTATTAATTATGTTTTTCATCGGAACTTTCTAAGACAAAATCAAATGGGACACAAGCAAAACAAATATCTTCTTGGCAAAAGAAAAGTTATACGAAAAACCTGATTATACAGCTTTGTTACTCAAATATGGGACAAAAGTGAAGGAGGATACAAAAACAGAGAAACATGAAAACTTAACTAATATATATATATAATTTTAGGGCAATATATAATACAGACATAAGCATGTTGTGTTCTTAGCAATAATCATGTTGAGCTGCAATGATAGATAGATTCAGTCTCGGGTACCAAAAGCTGCCTGTGAGGACAGACTCTCTCCTGAGAGTGTCTCGGTCTAGATATAAAGATCATCGGATCAACACTTTGCCTACCAGCTATTTCCGAAGACCAAAACCTGAGGTTGCCTGCCTCCAAACGAAGATTCGGGTGTGTTCTAACTTAAACCGATACTTCTTGCTTCAATTCTAAAGCTTGAGGTGTTGGTGTTGGTGTTGCTGCTCTATCCTTGACAAATGTCCTAAGGCACCCGTTGATTATGCGTGGCGCTGCCCCATCACAGAACCGTTTTGCGAGATCAACAGCCTTTCTCGCATCATTTTTGTAACAGTGTTAGTTCACAACAAGATCAAGGTTATTGCATTGCAAAGCTAACTGAACAGGGAGATATAGAGAGAGAGATATACCTCGTTAATGACAATTGGGTGTCGGGTTTCAAGGACTGCCACTTCAGACATTGCTAAGTGAAGAATCGAAAATTCTAGTATTCTTCCAGCTGGTGCACTCTGCGAATATGTGCAGCAACGTCCATAAGGAATTTATCGGTAGTAGGAGTCTAGGAGAAGAACAGATATATATATATATATATATATATATATATATAGAATCACACAACCAAAATACGAAGCTGCTTCTAGATGCTCAAGCATACTCAAAACCAAAATGCTGGGCTCAGGGTAATGAGAGCTATCTCAACAAAGGGGTAATATTAATAAATGATCAAAAATCAAGTTTTGAGTTTTCAACTATCCACTACTACTTGAAAGGAGTTGAAGGTAGTGTTTAAGCTTATACTATACCTTCCAATCTGGCGGGGAAATTTTCTCAATGATAACGACATGACTATCCCATTTATCAACAACCGCAGCCAAGAGTTTCTTTGCAAACCTTTGGAAAAACACAAAAGGGGAATGATGATTGAGGAATATAAGAATTCATTTTCAGAGTAAGCAGAAATAGTGTTCACAGATATATGTGAATGATTAAAGTTAGAGATTACCGTAAAACTAGTTTGCTGTACACCAACTTTGGGGGAGCTGAAAGCACTTCTGCTTCTGCAGAAAAGGGAGGATACCATATGTTGAGTTACATGTTACAAAACTGTGAATCTACAAAAGTTGACCCAATCCAAAAAAGATTCTCTTTGCAGAACAAGTAAAAGAGAACAGGGAAAGTCATCTTCAGAACAAAACCTACCGATTTTCGATTCGTTTTCATCATGGCGCACAAGCTCATCTTCTTCTTCACTTGTTTCTGTTTTAACTGGGGGTCCTCCAAAACTCATGTGGTTATATTCCAACAAAGACGTCTTGTCAAACTCGTATCCAGGCTCTGTACAAACCAAGCATTATTCACTGAAGTTATGTCACAAGCATTTAAATGAAGAATCAAGCAATTGATCCACAGAGTGGACTAATCAGAATCAGGAAATAGTATCGACAAAACCACATAAATTACAATGAGATTCCTACATTCGTGACTTTATTGCAGCAGGAAACAAAACAAGATCAAACCATAAATTACCTCTTCTTGCATTTATCCTCTTCTCAAAGAGACGAATTGGGTCTGAGCCTTCTAAGCATGCGGCATAAAGTATTACACTGTCAAGATCATCCAGCAACATATATCAGAGAGGGCAGATTCATCATTCATACGAATAGCAAAGAACCATATTTAAGGTTCATCTTTAGTTGAAATGAAGTAAAAAGACTTGATATTTATAGACTTGAGGAAATTTGATTTCAGGTTTGAGTAGGAGACACATAGAGCTTAGGTTCTGGGTTTAGGGTTTTTGGGTAAAACCTTAAACCCCAAGCTCATGGAACTCTAATTTGAACCTTATTCGTATACCACGAAACCGCAAAGAGGACCAAATTGTTCCAATTGCAAGTAAAGACGAATTCTCATTTCCAGCTAAATTTCCCAATTCCATTCAAATCAACGAAGCATGGAAGGAACCAAAGAGAGAAAATAAAAGCATACAGAGCGAGCTCGCGGGCGGCTCGAGGGCTGCTTAATCGGCCGCTCTTATCTATCTTCGGCATCGGGACATCTTTCACTTCCTCCGAGGAAAGTGTCGGCGTACGGAGAGCGCCTCTCGTCGGAGATAGAATCAGACGTAGGGACGACGACCGGCTATTAACCGTTCGCAGGGATACCAAGTTCGTCGGCCGGAGCGAATCCACCAGTGTAAATCCTAGAGAACGGTGAGAATCAGGTGAAACATTACTGGAGAAGTAGCAGAGACTCGAGGAAGAACGTAGGCAAAGCGGCGAGATGCTTCCCTCCATTTTTGTTTCAGCTCTCCTGCTTCTTCGTGTTTAGTGAGAAGCAGATAACGATATCCGTAAAATTAAAAAAAAAACACACACAAAAATCTATCGGAAAAAACAGAGAAGTACGACGACGTTTGGTTAAAAAACCAAAATTATAATTAAAGTGGCCTATACAGGGGTCGAACCTGTGACCTTCGCGTTATTAGCACGACGCTCTAACCGACTGAGCTAATAGGCCAATACGTTAACAACAGGTAAGTAATACTATTAATAGAATATTTAATCGAATTGGTAAGATTGCTCTTGATGGGAGTTTTGTGACACGAGGCAGGTATCTTTCATCTTCCGCACTTCTCTTTTCTTATGCGGAAGATGATGATGGTTTTTTTTTGGTAAAATGTTAAATTTTTATACCATTTTCGTTTTTGACAGAACATTACAAAGACAACAAGTAGTAGTAATTTTTTTTGAAAAAACTATTAAAGAACAACAACAACGAAAACTAGAAAAGTAGAAAGCGTAAAACCGCCGTAACGAAATTAAACATAGGAGGTTGGATCGAAGATGATGATGGTGATGTCATCTTCCGCACTTCTCTAGATGATGATGTTGATGTCATATTCCGTACTTCTCTATTTGCATGATTGACTGACTGCATCTTTGCATGTATGATGCATCGTCAGCAGTGCTGGTTCTGAATTTTTAAAAATCGGAAGCGACATCTAAAAAATTGACCGTTTGATTATATTCATTAAAAAAAAGTAAAAAAAAAATCATTCCTATGGCTGGAACTTGTGATATGTAGGTTGCATAACAACACCTACACCAATACACCAAATGAACTTCTTACAAACTATGACCGAAACTTTTATTTATTACTGTCGGCCGAAAGCTGGTGCTTCTTCAGCTTTATCCCAAGACCAGCCCTGATCGTCAGTGTAGTGATATATATCGTATTAACTAAATTTAAATATATATATTTTTGTTGGTGAACACTAAATTTAAATAGATTATATTTCAATGTACTTGTTAATTCAAGAATTAGAAATATCAACTGTTCAGAAGTTTCAGTTTTTTGGGTTTTGATCAGTTTAGATTTTGCTACTGTTGACTTGTGATAAAAAAAAATTCTTTTTATTCTACAAATTATATTGCTATTTTTTCCCACTAAAAGAAATGCTAGATTTTGTACTTAAAACGGAAATAGTTGTTCTTATAATAATAATAATAAAATCATGATAAATTCAATGATTACTTTCATTTATTTATTTATATTACTTGTAAATTACGTTGATATTTAAAATCTTCGTCTACCAAAAAATAAATATATATATATTTACTATACGCTATTTCTTCATTTTATCGCCCCAAAGTATTTTTTTTTCAGCACCTGCTAGTGCTTTTAGGTTTTACCAGTGCACCCCACCAACCAACGGCCTTGCATTTCCAGGAAAGAAGAGATTCGCATAATCGCTCTTCGTTGATTATCTCTCTTTCTCTCTGCCTTGTCCTCCAAGCTGACACAACAGTATCAAGATCTGTGATCGTGTCGGGCTTTTTGTTATTGTTGTATCATTGTGTGTGTATTTCGAGATCTGTTAGTCTAGTGCGATGGCGATGGAACAGAGACCTAAGACGAAGATCGTGTGCACACTCGGGCCAGCGTCCAGATCTGTCCCGATGGTCGAGAGGCTTCTTATGGCGGGGATGAGCGTGGCTCGCTTCAACTTCTCCCATGGATCTTACGCCTACCACCAGGAGACCCTCGACAATCTCCGTGAGGCCATGCTTAACACTGGCATGCTCTGTGCTGTCATGCTCGACACCAAGGTCAATCTTTTAAAAACCCTGTGATATATATATATATATATGTGCATTTATCTGTGTATAGCGATGCCATTTTTTGATCTGGACTCTGTTCACGCCGGATCCTGATCATTTCTCCATCGTTTTGCAGTTGATTCGTGTCTGATCTGATTTTATAGGGTTTTGTGTATATCTCACCTGCTTGTATAATTTCCTTTCGTAGTACTGCTATACGTTGTTTTGTTTGTTTATGCAATTCCTTCTTGATGATATACTCGATGACTCTAACCATTGTTGTCTTGAAGAAGAAGATAATTCAAAGCGTTGGTGCATGGTGTTGTTAATAGTCTCATATATAAATAAACCTGTTATTATATGTTTTGGTTTTTGAATATGCATTAATGAAAGATTTTATATTTGCCTGCAGGGACCAGAGATTCGAACCGGGTTCTTAAAGGATGGGAAACCTATCCAGCTGAAACAAGGCCAAGAAATCACCATTTCGACTGACTATGACTTGAAAGGTGATGAGACGACGATATGCATGAGCTACAAAAAGCTAGCGGAAGATGTCAATCCAGGCATGGTGATACTCTGTGCCGATGGTACCATCTCGTTAAAGGTCCTCTCTTGTGACAAACAAAAGGGTACGGTTCGTTGCCGTTGCCAGAACACAGCGATGCTCGGTGAGAGGAAGAACGTTAATCTCCCAGGTGTTGTGGTAGATCTCCCAACTCTAACTGAAAAAGACAAGCAAGACATTCTTGAATGGGGAGTTCCAAATCAAATCGACATGATTGCTCTGTCTTTCGTCAGAAAAGGTTCGGATTTGGTACAAGTTAGGCAGCTACTCGGAAAACATGCAAAAACCATTCTTCTCATGTCAAAGGTAATAAATGGAAACTCTTGTCTACATTCCAGAAACCACAAGAGATTCTTATGATAAGTTAGTTTTGATTTGACAGGTTGAAAACCAAGAAGGTGTAGCGAATTTTGATGACATCTTGGTTAACTCGGATGCGTTTATGATCGCGAGAGGTGACCTTGGAATGGAAATCCCAATCGAGAAGATATTCTTAGCTCAGAAAGTGATGATCTACAAGTGCAATTTCCTGGGAAAGCCAGTGGTTACAGCGACTCAGATGCTCGAGTCTATGATCAAATCCCCACGACCAACAAGAGCAGAAGCGACAGATGTCGCCAACGCTGTCCTAGATGGCACGGACTGTGTCATGCTCAGCGGTGAAACAGCAGCAGGAGCATATCCAGAGCTTGCTGTCCGTACGATGGCAAAGATATGTGTGGAAGCAGAAAGCACACTGGACTATGGAGGCATTTTCAAGAGGATAATGCTTCACTCTGAGGTCCCTATGAGCCCGATCGAGTCACTTGCTTCTTCTGCAGTCAGAACCGCGACTTCCTCTAGAGCCACTCTCATAATGGTCTTGACCAGAGGAGGCAGCACGGCGAGACTTGTGGCTAAGTACAGACCAGGGATACCCATTTTGTCAGTTGTGGTTCCCGAAATCACGACCGACTCTTTTGATTGGTCGTGTAGCAACGAGTCACCGGCGAGACACAGCCTCATCTTCCGGGGTTTAGTCCCTGTGCTGTACGCTGGTTCAGCGAGAGCCTCGTACGACGAGTCTACAGAAGAAACGATCGAGTTCGCGACTCAGTACGGGAAAAAGAAGCAATTGTGCAAGACCGGAGACTCCGTCGTGGCTCTCCTCCGTACAGGTAACGCTATTGTTATCAAGATCTTGACCGTGAAGTGATCCGGCGTTTGCGTTTGCGATTGGATATTATTCATTATGATGACTAATCTTGAGAATGTAAACTGTTTTTCTTCTTGTGTGGCTGGAAAGAGGAAACTTCACACACTACATATTATGTTATTGGATCACTTCGGTTACCAACGACTTTTGAAAATATTTTACCAAAATGTGTAACGTGAATCATTTCATTTGGCCCGTTATTATACAACGCTAATGCGACGCAGTCAACAACTACAATCACATGCCTCTCCTTCTCAACATAAATTCCACCAAATCTTCTAAAGTCTGAACTTGTGCCCATCTTTTCATTTTTTTACAAAATAATGTTTAAACAAAAACTGTCCTAAACTCTTGAACAAAACCATATGATCATCATCTTCATCTGTGCAAATTGCAAATAGCTTGAGAGTGATAACATTTTCACGTAGGCAAATGAATCAAGCAAGATGATATAAAACAAAGAAAGAAAATATTCCATTCCTCCAAAGTGTTTATTTATTTATTTTCAACAATCTGAGTAAACAAGATTTTATGTACTTGAAGCTGAGGAATAGTGATCCAAGAGAAACGCAGAGATTGTTTTGTTTCCGATTCTTTCTTTTATCCTGAATATGGGTTGTCATTGGGCTGAGACGACCCTGAGCCCGATGCGGATGACGAAGAGGAGGAAGAGAATAATCCGCTGAACGGCCAGGGAAAAGAGAACCTGCTCTCGCTCCCAATACCATTCCTTGCATTATCTTCCACATTCTCATTACTTATGTTGATCTCTAGAGTTCTTGTCCTCGGTCTGACCAAATCAACCTTTGTCTCATCATCAGGAGGTAGTTCATATCGGCACACGGGACACGAACTGTGAAGCTCGAGCCACGGTAATATACACCGGGTGTGAAACTTGTGCTTACACGGCATCTCTTTAGCTTCACTTCCCTTGACAAAATCATCCAAACAAACCGAGCATTGCAATGGCTCACATATCTTAACCGTTGGGAGATTCTCCACGGCTTCCTTTCGTGCTGGAAGTGTCCCATGCCTGATTGGATCGTTATCAGCTAGATGTTCAAGCAAATGGTCTAAACCGGGTCCTACAAAGTAATCTCCCATTGCAGAAAGAGAAGTATTGTTCTGGTTTTGATGCAAACCCGTCGATCCCTGAGACTGAGAGCTCTCATACTCGAAATTAATCCCTGCGCGAATGCCCTGAAGCAACTGCAAAATGACAGCTGAATTTCTCCGTCTCCTCCTAAGGATAGACTCAAACTCTCTGTCTAAATCAATCTCTCCATCATGTTGCCTGTTGCGATGACGACGGCGATGATGATGACTATCTACATTGCTATCATTTCCATCAACATCAGCAGCACCAACCTCATCATTATCCACACCAAACTCTGTCCTCCTAAACCTTCTACGTCTCCGAGGATTGCTCATCATTCCAAGCAAGATTGGACCCCATAGAGACAATGCATGGTCTGTACCGAAATCGATCTCTTGGTCTTGAACCTCCCTTAGGCTGCTTCTGCCGCCGCCATTAATGTCACCGCTCATCTCCTCGACGAACCCGCTTTGGCAAGATGGGCATTTGATCTCGGAGTCAATGATTGGATTCACCATTTGTGAACACATATGACACCAATACCTAGCAGCCATTGATTGCCTCTTCCTCTTTCTCTCCTTCCCCACCAAAATCTCTCTATATCTCTCGTTTCTGTAACAACCAGAAGAAGAACACAAGAAACAGGATGAAAACCAATAGATCTTCCATCTTTCTTTTTGCCCATCTTCCATCCGTTTAAATTCAGTTTTAGCAGATCTAATTAAAGGAAAATGGTATTCCCAAAAGTTACCCAAGATTCAGACAGGAAAACATTAGGAGATTTGCAAGAAAATCAAGCTTCTTAATTTATACAAACACGAATAAACTAATTAAATAATTGATCCCCAAGAAAAACTGTCTCTAAAAATAAATCAGAGCAAATCCATGAAAAGAAAACTCCCAATTCTTAGGCACATAGAGTTGTCAACAAAAAGAACCATACCTTGTAAATGTTCCTACTTTTTGAAGATCCAGAGGAAAAATTAATCTTAATCCTTCTTTAGATCTCCACAACAAGGAAGAACCCTGGAAGCTAACCTTTATCTTTTCATCTTCTGGGAGGTTTGCAGAAATGGTGGGAGAAGAAGAAGAAAAGAGGAATGAATGAGGAGGAAATGAAGACGAAATAGAGAATTATTTAGATGCAGACCCAATCTAAAGCCCATTAACCGCAGTCTGATACATAAACGGGCCGGAGAGCTTAACCACTTATAATTTAGGATGATCTTGAGCCGAACCGAACCGAGTCGCAACGAACCGGTGAAAGTTGAAGTTGAATGAGGAGACGGCTCAAGTCTCGGTACCAGAAAGTTAACCTCCGACGATGAGCGAAACCGAAGCAACCGGCGTTGCCGATGATTCGGCTCCAGCGACTGCATTCGCTACTGATGCGACGGAGCATACAGCAATCGGGGTTGTTGATTCGGTGGAGGAGGCCGTAGGAGGAGCAGAGAAATGGGTGGGTGATTTCCAGCGGACGGTGAAGGAATCGACGGATTCCGCCTTTCGCTCTGCTCGTTCCCTCCGAGAAAACTCTACCTCTCACTTCCGCTCTATTCAGGTTAATTTTTCACCGACAAGTTTCTCGAATCGAGATTCTTTCGCAACAATTTTTCAGGATTTGATTCGAATTCATTATTTCTAGAACTGAGCTCGATTCAAAACAGATTCTGCTCCATTTAGCCGTGATGGTGAAATCTTGTTGAATCATAGCGTTAGAACTTATTGGCAGTGATCCCAGTTTCTCCTGGGATCTGGTTCTGTTTCCGCTTCTTAAAATTGAGTATTTTGTTTAGAAGTCTGCATTGTATCGCTGAGGGATTATTGATTTTCTCCCAACATTAAGTTTTCTTTTCTTACATCTCTTCAAAGACACCATGTCTTCTCAAGATATCAGCTATTCATGTTTGCTTCAAGATATGCTATGGAGTTGATCTTTATCCACCTGAGATCACAATTTCAGTAGCTGTATATGTATATGTCTCCGTCTCTCCTACTACAATCCTGTTGTAGCTACTTTTGTTTCTGAAATCGCAGGATTTCATTCCACATGCCTTGACTCAGTATAAGACCTATGAGAATGCTTTCTTCAATAAAGTTACAGGTAACTTGACGTCAAGTTTCGTGATTTTTTTCTTGCTTACTTTAAAGCTTGGTTACGAGTATTTGGATCAAACCAACCATTGAGTATAATAGATAGTTTCCCAAAACCTTCACTCGTATTTGTAGTGCATCCAATAGTGTGCTTAAACTAGTCTTCTTATCAGTCCGGATGACCAATCCTCGCATGATTTACTAGATCTGTAATGGCGAATCAATCATAATTCTGACTCACTATCCCTTGCCGTTTTTTTCTTTCTTTTTCTTTTCAGAAGAATTGATAAATGCAAAAGAGCATCCGGCTGCTGTTGCTGGGATTGGTCTCGCTGCTGGTCTCGTTCTTATGCGAGGTATAACCTATGCTCTTATCACCTCTACAAGTTGCAATATTCCTTTGCTTAGGAGTATCATAAAAGTATCACATCTCTATTTCTTAGATTTGTCTTGTATAAATTATGTTGTCTATGGTTCTAATAATTACAGGCCCAAGAAGATTCTTGTTTCGTCATACACTGGGCCGATTTCAGAGCGAAGAGGTATCTACCATGCCACTGTGCTGTTATATACTTAGTTGCCCTGGTTTGTGTATTCTTTCTTGTTTTTTCATCCACTTCAATCATCTCTTCAGGCACAGTTCTTGAAAGCTGAGAAGCATGTCCAGGAGTTGAACATGTCTGTAGACTTAATGAAAAAGGAGAGCAGGAAATTGCTTGAGAGGTCGGCTTTAGCAGAGAAGGATATGAAACGCGGTCTTTCTGAACTCATGTATGCCTCAACATCGGCAGACCCACTTATTTTACATAATTGACTTCATTTGCGTTATTAAGGCTACTACTGTCATATCTGTAGGAATTCTGGAAACAATATACATCGTCTTGCTAAGTCCGTCCACAAGGTTGAATGCGAAGCTACAGGTATGAAGAAAATACATATCTTTTACTCCTTTCTACATTCCATTGGTAATAGTCATTTATTCCATATGTCACTGTCGAATATGTTAATGAGTTTAGATCCATGCGATATTTAATCTACTTTAATAATGTCACTACATCAGATCTCAATTTACACAGAGACTTGAATTCTCTGCAGATTTAATGGATGGACTGCGGCAAATTCCTGGGAGGGAAGCAATCAAGCTTAGAGCCGAAGTGAGTCGACTTTTTTCTCATCTTCCTCATTTTTAAACTTCGTGGCAATGAACGGCCATTCAAATTCTCTTGCTTAAATCATCAGGTGGCTTCCATGACTTCACTCTTGAGACAGAAGAGGATTGCATTGAACAAAAGAATCATGAGGATGTCTGAGCTAGGAGTTCCCGTCTGATATACCACACAAAGCCCACCAAGTCTTGAGTTTTTTCCAAGCATATTTCTCGTCAATAAACATCTAATTCTGTCTGAAACTAAAATCTTAGCTTGAGACAGATATATACCTTATGTTTCTTTTCCTGATTTTTAAGACCATTAGCTTTAGCTTATTTGCTCGAGTTGGGGAGATGAAAATTTTAATTACGAGAAACATATAAAAAGTTACTGTTGCAATCAGTAAGCCCAGTGCCATAATTAATATTGAAACGTAACTCTATGGGAAACGGAGTGTGGGCCATCCACCCACGTGACTAGGTGAACCAGCCGCTCTGATCGGTCTCATCGAGTTAAACCCTCCAGATGAGCAAGAAGCTTCGGTGGTCTGACCATTCCGACCGTTAATGTCCAGTGTCCGATCTCTCCTCCTTAGACGCTCTCTCTTGAGCAGAGTCCCTAACTTATCTTTTCCCGTTTTGCCCTTGACCGGAACCGGTATCATCTCCAGGCCCATCAGCTTCGCAACCACCCCTGTCTCGCACCACACCACACTCTCCCCGGCCACCGTCCGAGGCAGGCGTTTTGTCTCCAAGCTCATCTGGCTCGATCTCCGTTCGTCCCCGCAGTTTGATCTCCGTCCACCTTGTCTTGCCACATCAGCACCACCGACGCCAAGCTGGCACCGGAATGATGACCGGTACATCGCGTCCTTACCGTCCAGCGAGAAACGTGGGTACTGGTTCAACGCGTTCCTCGCCGACCTTAACGGCAAGCAAATAAAACAGAATGAGATAATAATATTTATCCTATCATTACAGATTGTACACAAAAGAAATCCGTTTCTTATAACTACGAATTTCACCAATACAGAAACAATAATTTTCACGAAGAAAAAGAACGTAAGCTGTAGTCTTCTTCAATCGCATGATTCGTTTTTATTCCAGAAAATATTACTCAGCCTCAAGAAATATTCGACACTACACATGATTTTTCTTATTTTTTGGTAACGAATTTTCGTAAGTCGAGATATAGTGTATCCCGTGGAATGGAAGCAATCAAGAAACCAAATATTTTTGTTTCTTCACTTCAACCAGGGTATTCATTTTAACTGTTACCATATGTAATATATACAAAATTTAACGATTCGTTAGAGTTCATGACTATGAGAAATTACTATGTGTTGACAGAAAAAGAAGAGTGATTACTATGTATATGACGCACCTCAAGATATCGGAACTGTTAACGCATGACATCCGAACAGGCTGATATAACTTATCATCATCATCGTCGCAGTTATCATAAGTACCGTAGTAAGATTCACGGAGTCTAGCTCTTCGAACAATATCTTCTTCAACCTCTAGCTGAAGTATCATCTCCTCTAGCGTTCTCGGCGACCCTCCACCGAAAGGAGTGTTTTCAGGTGTGACAGATGGTCCCACATCGTTCTTTTGATTTTGGTTTAGAGTGGAAGTCGATCCATCGCCACCACAAGAGCTCGCGAAGCCACCATGTGGACCTCGTCCTCGCATTCTCGAGGCGAGATAGGATTTCTTGAGGAAGAAGAAAGAGAGATCTTTCATTGTTTTTTGTTTGGGATATTGCCTTAAAGATTTGAACCTTGAAGGTGAAGGAGAAGAAGCCACGGTGGTGTGTGGCGTGAGAGGAATGAATTCGGGGGTGGTGGGAGATAGTTTATTTAAGTTTTGGGGTAAAAAAATAAGTATATATATTTTGTTATAATGAGTGTCACGTAGAAAAGTGTCATTGGTGGTCACGAGGTTTCTCTTTACTCATCTTTCACGTATTGTATAAATATTTTGTTTCCCGAACTATTCTTTGTAATTTTTCTTATCTCAAATATTAATTAATGAGACATTTCTCCAATTCATTAAACCCACAAAATATAGGGGAAAGATTGTAAGATTTCAAAAATTAAGGAAAACCTTATAATATATCCGAAATACAAGGGTTTCTGAATAATAATAACAATTTATTCCAGCATGCGTCAGTCAAACGATGTCGTAGACCTTTTGACATGCTATACTAAGCATATATGTTACATAGATAACATCAAACCCGAATCGCTGACACAGCGATCATGAAATAGAAATAATTCTTCTTGATAAATTCTTTGTTGACAGCAGCTCGAATTGCGTACCGTTTGAAGAGCTTGCGGGTCAGGTCAGTACCGAGACAGACCTCAATCACTGGCTTTAGACCGGCTTGAACCAAGTTAGCCAGGGCACGACCGTAAGAATCCGGATCTTTCATCAACTCATGTTGTTTAACATTCATAGGGTCAGCTATTTTTAATATCTCCATCTTCTCTATCCTGAAACCACCACAACGGTCGATCGCAGCCGCTATCTCCTCTGTGTTTCTCAGGTACACCGGAATGTTGAAGCTATCTCTTATCTCCTCTTCTATTAAACCCTTTTACAACTCACCAACAAAAAAAAAACGTTTTGTCCAAAAAAATATATACGGTTCATAAAGTAAAAACATGACGTCATGATGGACTCTTATGATTACCTCATCTACTAGATCTTGCCAAGCTTGATCCATCAAAGTTGTGAAAAGGTGCTTGAGACGGGAGTCATGATCACTGACTTGGCTCACTAAGCCAGAAGGTCGACCACCCATCAACATAAACAACACTCCTCCAACCACAATTTCTTCTTTCCGACATTTCAAGAACTCGACTAAGTCCTTGTCTGACTGCTCCGCGTATGCCTCCACAACTTCTTTCTCTGCTCCTTGAATCCACACCCTTCCTTTGTTCCATGTCTTCGATCCTTTCTCCATCACTTTTTCCGGTATCTATCATATCCAAAAATCAAATCCAATACAATGAATTTCGAAATGAAACACTTGTAGATCCATAGAGACAATTAAAAAGACATTTCATATAATTAAAAGATTGTTTCAACCAAATTTGTATGTATATCTCCCTTCATAGTAATCAATCTGAATCTTCGTTTTCTTAGCCATTATAAACCAACATATATATAAGTGAACAAAGTAAACTAATTCAAACCTGAGAGAGCCATTGTAAGGCGCTCGTGGTCACAACGACATGGAGCTCTCCTTTCGGAAACAGCCTCCTATAGAACGAGCCCGGAACGCTAACCGCGAAGTACTTCTGGCTCGAGCCTTTAACTTTTTTTTCCAACGATCGAAACAACGTGTTGAAGTCGTTCGAAGGCAAGTCGGAGAAGAAGACCTCTAGCTCCAGCTCCGACTCGTCTACGCCGTCAACCGCGGCTAGCTTCCACCGTAACACCTCAACCACCGTGTCAACCGTGGAAAACGTGTTGTCTCCGATTGCGCAACCTAAATCGGCTATCTTTAGGTGAGATGAGCATCCTTTGGTGAGCTTTATGGAGTGGATGGCTGACGTCAGCATTGGTTTGCTCGAGGCTAACGCTGCGGCCGGACCGTAACTGTTTTTGGCGTAACTGACGTCATCCTCGCCGCTTTGCATGGAGAGCACGTGCTCGAGGCTCCGGGAAGAATCCATATTTAATTGTAAGAAAATTTGTGAAACGTTACACTACTTAATTAAGCCTCCTTAGAGCATCTGCAGCGGAGAGGGAGAAAGGCTGTCTTCCGTTTTTTTTTTTTTTTTTTGAAAATTTGATTTTTTATTATCGCGATGAATCACGTCGCGACACGTCATCACTTTTGAAAAGAGACTGTGTCTTCCGCAAGACATTGTGTCTTGCGATGCGGATGGTCTTAATGAAGATGCATGAGAAACAAACGTCTCTATATATACTCGAGGTTTCTACGGCGTCGTTTCACTTTAATTGATTCCATTCATCTCCAAAAATTATGTCTTCGGGAGTGGAAACCCGAACCTCTTAATGTATAAACATTAATGAACTATTTGGTCAATCAGTAGATTAAGATGATTTCCACAATTACTAAAAGTTTAGTAAGAGTTCTTGAATCGATTGGTATAAATCCTAATATTTTAGGAATCCTTTCTAAACTTAAAACTTGTGATATTTGTTTAATTTTTAGGTTTAATTGGTAATTTTGGAAAACAAAACAAAAATGGTCATTTTTAGAATTGACCATTGGTAAATCAATATTTCCAAGTTATTTAAAGGACGTGGGTTTATAAAGAAAATTTCAGCGTGGTGTGGAGCCGTTCATCGTGATCGTGGATCGTTGTGGAGCGGATAGCATTGTGCGTTGTAGAATTGTATTTGCAGTTCTTATAATTTGTTCAGTGTTAATTTTTTTTTTTTTAGTAATCTTTTTTCAACTTAATTAAAATTTGATATATATACTTTTTCCAAAATTATATGTGTTCAGGATTTTTTTTGGGGTGGGGTGNTTTTATGACATTTTTCTTAAACCTTTTTTACCTTTATACTACAGAAGGAAGATAATCTTATGAAACAGTCTTGATAGTAGTGTGGATCAAGTTGGAGGATAAATAATTGAATGAAACTGTTGAGCTGAGATTTTCCATATTATGGGGTCCGTTCGTTTAATAATATTCGTCTCCATGGAAGCATTAGTTAATTTGGTATATGGTCATATACAAGGTTCGAAAAGGCGCTAGGCGCTAGGCGGACGGTCGGGCACCGATTTGCGTTTAGGCCGAAAATCGGTGATTAATCACCGATTAATCAGCGATTAATTTTGAACAATTTTTTTATTTAATTTTAAAGTTTATATGTATATAAGCTATATGTTATGAATATATGAATCAAAACAAGTCTCCCTTCGTGATGGGCCCCTCAAGGTAGTATCTGACTTAGGTAAGGTATTTTCTTATGTAAGGGATTGGTTACTGGGTCGGCCTTTGTGGCCCAGTTACCATGTAATNATTCACATATAAATTCCAAAAACAAAAAAGAAGTACAAACATATGATGTAAAAAATAAATTTGTCTTGATATTGAGAGACAAAAAAGTACAAAAAGAGAAAAATCTTCATCATCTTCTTCAATGATCAAATTATTATGTGTGTTGTATTTCTAGATGTATTTTCAAAACTTTGTAACATCCCATATGTCCCTCACTTAAAAAAAAAAAAAAATTGATTTTTTGAAGAAAAGTGAACGATTTTTCGAAAAAAAATCGTTAAAAATCGCTGATTTTTTGAAAAAAAGCGTTGACTTTTTGAAAAAATTGGTTAAGCGCCTAATTAACCGCCTAGGTACTAATCGCGGCGGTCCACCACCGACTAGCGTCTAGGCGGCCGCCTAAGCGGCTAAACGGCCGCTTTTTAGAACAGAGCTTTCCCCACTCTAACTTTTCTGACCGCAGATTTGACTATAAACGTTTTAGAAGGCAGCAAAACTATCCAAAATGCCACAAAAAACATGTTTTATAAAAAAATCATTTTTTTGTTGAAAAACTAGATTCTAGACGAAGACCCATACTAGGCCTGTGAATTCGGTTACTTCGGTTCGGGTTATTCGATTTTTCGGTTAGTTTGGTTTATATTATATATAACATGATACAATAACTGTTAACATGATACAATAACTGTTAACATGTTATTGGACCAACACCTAATTAAGGGATTTGTAGTTATATCTTTGACTAATTAAGGGATTGAAAATTTGTATTCTCTATATTCGTAGTTATACTCTAACAAAAATATATTTGTAGTTATATCTTAAATTCTTAATCTATTTGTAGAGATTGAAAATTTGTATTGTATATATTTGTAGTTACATTTTAGAGCATCTGCAGCGGAGACACGGATGATGGGTGTCTTCCGCTTTAATTATTATTATTATTTTTTTTAAATTAATTTTTTATTGTCGTGATTAATCACGTCGCGACACGTCATCACTTTTGGAAAGACACAATGTCTTGCGAAAAACACAAGGTCTTGCGATGCAGATGGTCTTACCCCTACTTAACACTACTCTTCCTCACTTACTTAATTCCTTACCCACATGCACACATATACACATACGCGTGGCACGTGTACACAAACATTTGAACTTGGCATTGTTTGAAACTTTTTTGGGGATCAATCATGCCAACAAAGGAGCATGACCACACATCTTCTGATGATGTAAATCCTTCCCTTTTGTTCTTTCATATACTTCTCCAAACTTCTACTTAATGATCTTTTATTCTCCTTCTCCGAGCTCATCATCATGATCCTCTCCATTTCCATTTTCAAGCTTCCAAATTACAAATTTGATGTAACAATGGTTGAACAAAGTTTGACGGTGCGAAAGGTTAGATTTTATGTGAAAATATGAGACTTGTTTCCTTCTTCTTAATAGTAAAGCCAAAAAGCAGAATTGTTTTGGTTGTTTTAGACTGATAGAAGTGAAAGAAGCTTTGGATATAAGAGAACGGATTTGAAAGTGAATTCACTTGTGGAGGTGTTATATATAGAGAGAGCTTGTGGTACATGCATGTACTGCACGCATGGTTACATTTTTTATTATTTTTTAGAGAAATTGCACTGCATGACTATAAATCACACCAAAATTAGGTGGATGACCATTTCCTATTCATAACACTATTCGACAAATTTAAATCCCGAAATGCCCCTACTAACTTACAAATCTACACATATACATTTGACATATAGCGAATATATTGGGTCAGAGCAAGTATCTTCTCTCTCTTCTTTATCTCTTTCTTTTTCTCTCAGTTTTAAGTTCTTCTCCCTCACTATTAGTCTCGTTGTTGCTCTGCAACTTTATCATAGTTCTCGAATTGCAGCTTTTTCATCAATCTCGAAGCTTCACACCAAAGTCTCAACCAACCATACCGGGATGGTTATCACTTTCAACCTCCCATAAATTAGATAAATGGTATGTAATTATCTTAATATGAAATCTGCCCAAACATCAAAAATAATTGAGGATTTTTCTTTTGCAAGAACATGGCGATTGTTTCGTATGATGTTTCAGTTGTACCATCTAATTGTTTATGGCTCTCTCTCTCTCTCTCTCTCTCTCTCTCTCTCTCTCTCTCTCTCTCTCTCTCTCTCTCTCTCTCTCTCTCAAAATTGCCGGAAAAGAACTAGTCACCATATCTGATAATGCGATTGATAATTCAAACCACGACTACGGTGGCGATGACCAGTGGCGGTGGTGACGATCGACGGTAGTGGTGAACGATGGTGACGATCGACGGTAGTGGTGAACGATGGTGAACAATGGTGATGAGCGAAGCGTACTGAGTCAACTCAGTGAGTTGAGTTTGAGCTCAACCGAGTTGGATGGTCCTCTCCAAGTCTTATAATGGAAATAAACACAATAAAAATTAACAGTCAGTGCTTGAATTATCCAATCAAACAAAAAGTTATATGTACACTTACATGTTTATATGGTACAATAAATGAGTTACTACGCTAAACAAAAATGTTAGAGGTAAATCTACATGTTGTATGGTACAATAACTAATTAAACAAGTTACGATAACATATAACTTGTTTTGAAATCACTACCTTTTAGAAGAAGGTTTATGTTTCTACTAAGAACAACATGTAAATTAAACAGACAATAATTAAGTTACCGTGTTAAAAATAATAATAGAGGTACAATACATAGTTTAATGTGTTACAGTAAAATATAACTTGTTACGAAATAACCACATCTAGAAAAAGGTTGATGTTCCGACAAAAAAGAACATGAAAGTTAACTGATAACAACTATGTTATCGCGCTAAGCAAAACATTATCGATAAACCTACATATTTACATGATACAATAACTGTTAACATGTTATTGTATCATGTAACTTGTTACATCAATTTATATGTTACCGCGCTAACAACTATATTACCGCTCTAACAACTATGTTAAACTATGTCAGAGTTTCATCGAGCCTTTTCGTACTCAAGGCAAGCACAGTCATCACGATAACCTTAGTCACCACCACCATGTAACTTATTAATACATTGTATATACATAAGATCTATTGGTCTTCATAAGCTCTTAAGAGCCAATGGATAAATTGTAAAATATTGTTTTTTCTTCATGGTTCCCTTGTTTTTTTTGTTCATCCGAATCTCTTAATTCATTATATTTCTTCGTTGAAATTAATCCACAACCAGAATCAAGTTCACCAAAATGGAGCACATAACCTCAAATTAGCTAGCTAATAATTGAGTTATCGTGTGAAACAAAAAATTAGCGGTAAATGTATATGTTTATTTGGTCTAATAAATATTTTAGCATGTTTCAAAATAGTTTAGCATGTTAAAAATATGTTATATCAGTTGTTAACGTTTAACGTTAACGACTACAACTTAATAGTTAGAAAATTAAATTTGTGGCTATAAATTGACGGCAAAGATTTATTCTAAGATTTATCCTAAGGTGAGTGTGTGGTTGTTATTTAGGTGCACAGATTTCTCCTAGATCATATTATATATTTAGCTACTCTAACCTATGTAATCATCATAACATCTTCTAATATAAAAGCAAGTCCACGTGGGAAGTGCTTCAGGGTCATTTTCGTCTTTACTCATAACAACGGCAACAGTAAAAATTTGGCTTGGTTAGTTTACTAATTTCGAGTCCAGTTTTGGTTTTTGACCCAATTGACTCTATTTTTTTTATTATATCTCCATCACCTAAGTCAATGTTCTAAATTGCGCTAGGCGCTAGTCGGGCGGTCGGGTTGGGCCTAGCGCCTAGCCCAAAAATCGATGATTAATCGGGGATTAGTTTTTTTTTATTTCTATTGACTTTTTAACATATTAATTCATAAATTTATAAATTTATAACTTTTAAATGACCTTTTTAACATATTAATTTATAAATTTATGACTTTTTAATGACTTTTAATGATTTTAAATGACTTTTAATGATTTTTTGGACTTTTAATAACTTTTAATGACTTTCTAACAATATAGAAAACCAAATTAGAAATTTTCAAGATTTTTGTTAAGCAATAATTTTTTAAAAAAACAAGAAAAAAACTAGGCGGCCAACTAGGCGGATTGGGTGGGTCTAGCGACTAGTCAGGGAGTAATCGGAGTTAGGCGGGGATTTTTAGAACATGGCCTAAGATACAATACAAAATTCTAATTAGAAAAAGCGTATATTTTCATTTACCATATAAGATAAAAGGGGTAAATCTATAGTGTATAGTGTATTAATTAAAAAATAATAATTCGTAAAATATCATAAAAACATTTATAATAAAACAGATAGAAAATGACTTCATCATACCCAACAAAATTGGAACTTGGGCTGATTAGTGAATATTACTTTTAAGTTTTTTCAATCAAGCCAAACTAATACAATTATTATTACAAAAAAACTAATACAACTATCAAACTAATTAATTAAGTGCATGTAAAACACAATCCCACATGTCTTTTCTCGTGTTCCACTATGCAATCCAACATAACTTGAACCTGGCCTTTTTTTAGGTAAAATACCATGTAAACATTTTAATGAATCGCCAACTTTATATTTAACATAATGACTCAATGGATGCATGTTAGTTTTGCTATTATTGTATCATATAGACATCTGGTCTTTCTTTAAAGTCTCCAGACTCTCCACTAAACCATACAACTTAACCTTTTTAACCTATTAGACATATTTCTTTGTTAACCGAATTAATTAATCACATTTTAAATACCAAAGCATAGAATACTGGGAACTGTTTAATCAGTGGTCACCACACTAGCTCTATCTTCACTCGTACTTGCGACCTTCAAGCGAGTGAACTTGATCGAGCAAACTAGTGAGTCTGTAGCAGAAGAGTGAGGAGAAAAAGAATGTCTTCGGCATTTAATGGAAACTTCCCCTAAAACCAGACTACTCAAAGACTAAAATCTATAATTACTAAATTTTTCTTAGGCCTAGCTAGGTCTCCAACGTTTTACTTCGTTCCAATTTGGCTTGATGGGAACGATTGTGGTCCTTGATTTGACCAACCGTCCTTGTTTGCACGATCTGTGCCATAGCCTTCAAATTCAATCTCCCACGTTTTTTTGGACAATGTTCTAAGGCGTGCAAAAATCTCCTGGAATAACAGAAGTCATGTTAAAAACTTAAGAGAGCAGAGGACGAAGAAAGCTATCGGATGGATACTGTTAGACTATTTATACTACTAGATGCGTACCCAAGCTACGCGCATGTTTTGTATCTAAAAATTGTCATTTAGTCATTTTCGAATAAAAATCATGTATAACATACAATTCGAAAGTTCATAGTTATTCTTAAATATTCATATACGTTTTTCGTATTACTTTTCATTCAATATTCATTCGTGCAAAGTTTGAACATGATATTTTTAATATATTTTTTATTTCATTTAGTCGTTCTGAAGGAGATCCGCCAATAATCTCATCACCATCTATATTCGAAAAAAATGAAGACAAATCTGGAAATGCTTGTGTAGCAGAACTATGGTTAGAATTTTCCGTCTCTAAAGATATGTATCCGAAATCACATGAGTTTGATACTTCCTTAGTAGATGTGACACTATCTTGAAACTTTTCAAAATTCTTTACAATATTCCAAACATGATTGAATTTCCAACCCTTTTTAAAATTTGGATCTTCCGCTAACATTATTTTGCCTTGATTGAACTGCATATCATTAAAAGAAATTATTATTTAAACAAAAGAAACGATAAGTAAATTTTAAAAATATGTCTAATGCATATTTAAACAAAAGAAAAGATATACATTCAAATGGTAAAAATAGACGTTTAAGTGGTGCTTCAAATGATGATATTTATTTAAACAAACAAAATTTCCATAAAAATTTATCTTTTTCTTGAGAATATCCATAAAAAATTTCCAGTATAAAACTTATGAAATGGTTTTGTCGTGAATAGAAAAAAAACATATAATGGTATTTATAGATGTATGAAGTTCTCAATATAAATCAAAGCTCTTTGACCGATCAATAAATTTGACAATGCCAAAACCAACAAATTTGACTATACAAAAACCAACAAATTTGACCATGCAAAAACCAACACATTTGACCATGCAAAAACCAGTAAATTTAACTCTCTTTTTTCGCTTCAATGGAGACCATGGACGTTAGAACTTCAAGAATTATTGAAAATAGTTTTGTATTTATTTAATTAAACCGTAACTCGTAAATGGGTCCAAAATTCCAAAGACTCAAACTCGTAAACTATATAATAAAATTGATGTGTTTGTATTTATATGATAATGGTTAAATTTAAACAATATCATAATTTATGGAAGTTTTGAAAGAAAAAAAATTAATGGATCAATTTGTAAATTTTATAGATAAAATGTATTATTAACAATTAATAATAAAATAGAAAAAGAAGAATATACTTAGAATATTTTTTTTGAAGGAGAAAATGAAGAAATACATTAGAAAGAAATCTATCCCCATTTTGGAGATAAAAAAGGCAAAATACATTGAAGATCCTCTAAGAAGGTAAAAGAAACTCCAAAATGCCACAAAAACATGTTTTAAAAAAAAAAAAAATTTGTCGTATTTTTTTTTGGAAACAAAAAAAAAAAGTGGTTAAAAAAATATTCAAAAACAAAAATGCGAAGTCTATTTGCATAGAGAAGATAAACCAGAATCTGCAAAGCTGTGACAAACACAGCTCAAGACTAAAAACATTAAGAAGAGTGCATATGCTATCCCTTTCCTCTTACGTATAAAAGACACTGCC
>PKML01053451.1:352056-375200 GCA_002933935.1 Eutrema yunnanense
AAATCTAGAGTAAGGATCAAAGAGTAGGATCAAAGAGAAATATCTAGAAATCTAGAGTAAGGATCAAAGAGTAGGATCAAAGAGTGGCTCTTATAAAGCTATAAAATATCATGAGCAAAAATAGAAATATTGAAACTTTTGGTTATATTTTCTTAAAATATCATCTGAAATTTGCAAACAATCCCATGTTTAATGACTAAACAACTTGTAAGTCAGAAAATTAAAGCAGACTACACCAGAAGTCTGCATAAATGTACTAAAAGTCTAATCAAATAAGAAAAGTGATTCTTCCATGATTATAACATATAAACACGTCAAACTCACATATAAGCAAGAACAATAAGTAACACACATGTGAGAACAAGAAAATTTTAAAAATTCATTATAATTATGCTATAAATGCATTTTTAACAAAACTAACCACACAGACTTCACCCGAAGTCTGTTCCGTATTATGAAGCAGACTTCACATGAAGTCTGCACAATGAGCTAAAAGCCTAATCAAACAAAAAAATTATTTTCTCCATAATTATAACACATAAAGACGTCAAACTCATACGGATGCAACAACAACAACAAACATACATGTGGGAAAAAGAAAATCTAAAAAAATCGTTACAAATATGCTATAAATGCATTTTTAACAAAATTAACCACACAGACTTCAGTGTAAAGTCTGTCCCATATATGAAAGTAGACTTCACACCGAAGTCTGTCTTTTAGGTTATTTTTGCAATTGACCATAAGTTTGACTTTTCAAGAGTAGACTTCAGGTGAAGTCTGCAGAATAAACAGGTTAGTTTTGAAATTGACCAGAATTTGACAATAATTTGACTTTTTCGAGTAGATTTCATTTGAAGTCTGCAAAATTTCACATGAAGTCTACTCTAAAAACGAAGTCTACTAGAGGTTAGTTTTGCAATTGACCAAATTTGATTTTAGTAAAGTAGACTTCATGTGAAGTCTGAAACGTGCAGACTTCATACGAAGTCTACGCTAGGTTAGTTTTGCATTTGACCAAAATCTCGAATTAAATTAATCGGAGACTTCACATGAAGTCTAAGTCTGCTAATTAAATGATTTTCCTGGTCAATGTTTGAAATTTTTGTCAAACGCAAAACTAACCTCTCTAAAAAAAGTCAAAGTTTTGGTCAAATGCAAAACTGACCTGGAGTAGACTTCATGTGAAGTCTGGTTTTTCCAGACTTCAAGTGAAGTCTGCTCTAAAAAAGTCAAAGTTTTGGTCAAATGCAAAACTAACCTCGCTTTTACGCAGATTTCACATGAAGTCTGCATGATTTTTTTTTGTTTTCAAAGGAGAAATCGCAGACTTCGCATGAAGTCTCCTTTGAAAAACTTAAAAATTGTCAATTGCAAAACTAACCTTTACGTTGACTAGAAGACTTCATGTGAAGTCGCGAAGCAGATCTGAAAATTATGAAAATCAAGTGGGTAATTACCTAGATTCGGTTTGAGCTCGTTTTTAGCTTCGTCAACCGCCCAGAACTTTGAATTTCACCAATACCAAAGAAGCCCAGTCGTTTTTTATGCAAATATCACCGAAAATCACAAGATTAATGAATTTGCAATTTTTAAAACGTAAATTAGAGAGTTTTTTGGATGAAATTGGATAGGAAATGGAAGATTATGAGGTTATGAGTTCACACATTGAGCATTTAGAGCTACAAAATCAGTTGGGTAAGCATTTAGGGTTTGAAATTGGTTGTTAATGGTGGTTGGGAAAATTGAAGAAGATGGCATTTTCGTAAATAAGTAATATGTCATGGATTATTGTGTCTTTTTGCTATTTAAAAAAAATAAAAAAAAATAAGAATATAATGGCTTTTTTGTGAATAGGTGTTGTTGTGAAGGATACAATGAAGAGAAAGTGGTATTTGTTGAAAATGAAGAAAAATGAGGTTATGTTTGCATTTTTGCAAGTATCCCTAAAACATATAAACAAAAAAATATTTAAAGTTTTTTTTTGATTTAGTAATTTTAGTACGTTTAGGTGGTGCTGTGTAATAGAAATATCTAAAGTTCAAACCGTGGGAATGGTTTTTAAAATTTTTTGTTTTTGTTTTTATTGACAAACTCTTCCTAAAAATAAATGAAATTATTTACTTAATTAAAGTAAAAAGGGCAATTCTACAAAATAGCACAAAAAAACTAAAAGTTCCCAAATTTAGCATCCAAGGGTGAAAATCACAAATATAACACCAATTTTGACAATATTAGCACAAATTTAATATAAAAATGACTTATAATTATTTTCTAATGGGAAAAAACTAAACCCTAAATTGGAAATAGTGAACCCAAACATAATGTTTAATTCTATTTTAAATTTATTTTTGGTAAATAAGTATTTTAAAATAATTAGTTGTGCTATTTTTGGTATTTTAAATTTAGGGTGCTAGTTTTGGAACAAAAAAATAATTTTTGTGCTATTTGAGGGTATTTCTCAAATAAAAACATTAAAACCTGTTAACAAACAAAAAAACCTATGTTAAAAAAAAACAAAAAGAAAAACCCTAATTCTTCCCATCCGTCGGTGTCTAACATCAAATTCTCCTTAGCCTCATCATTTTTTGACAAAGTCAGATTCATCTCCCTCCTTCTCATCACTTCACCCATGTTAGTGTTCGAAATTGCGGTAGCTAGGAAGCAGCATAATCAAGTTTTTCGATTCAAGGTTTTGTTAACAAATTATTATCATGATGAGTCTTCACAAGCCAACTTTTCGATTCAACTTATTTTTTTTTCTTTTGCTTACTGTCTTATAAAACTCAGGACCGGCACTGATTCAATGATACCACATACATTCACAAAAATCTCATCATAAACCAGCAAAACCAGTAACAATCCTATATATGTGTCATATTAAACCATCGTAAACCCACAAATAAAACAGTAACAATGTGTTTTACAAAACCATCATAAAATCACAACAAACCATAAGAAAAACATACAATCAGTATATTAAATTAAAACGTACAGTTAGTCATCACTACCTTAAAGGATTAATCATTAGCCCAAGACCTTTCATTGCATACTTTATAAAAAGCTTCATGATAAGCGATTACATGCTTTGGACATATTAGCCTTGACTTGCACATAAATAAATGTGACATCCAATCAAAAAAATACATATCTTTTAAAATATTCAATATAATATAAAATTAAATCAAAGTTTTGATTTTGATATTATCTCTATATTTAAAATACAATAATCTAATCATATTTAAAAATCAATAAATGTAATGTTTTTAAAAATAGAAAAAGAATTGGTAAAGTTTTAGTTGTTTATTTAAAATTATGTGATGGGCTGAGAAAGACAGCCCAGGACCATATACCCGAATTGAGGAGATTTATTTAAGATCCGATTTTAGGAATTAGGAACCAAGCGAAGCGAAGCGACAATGACAATGACAAGCGCCGGGAAAAAATCGAGAGAGACGTCAATGGCGCCTTCTTCCTCGAGCGGCCTCACCTTCAAGCTACATCCTCTGGTGATGCTTAACATATCGGACCACTTCACCAGGGTTAAAACTCAGCTTAATCCTCCAGCCTCTTCCTGCGCGACCGGGAATGGCCCCAGCAGCGGCGAAGCGACGTTCCTGCAGAATCCTAGGGTTTATGGCTGCGTGATCGGTGCCCAGAGAGGTCGAACGGTCGAGATCTTCAACAGTTTCGAGCTTCTCTTTGATCCTACCACTGATACCCTCGACAGATCCTTCCTCGAGAAGAAGCAAGAGCTCTGTAAGCTTACACACTCGCTCTTTTTCGTCTCTACTTTATTGTTGCTGCTCCTATATGTGAGTTACTCGATTTCTTTTTGCTTCGTTAGACAAGAAGGTGTTTCCTGACTTCTACATATTGGGATGGTATTCTACGGGAAGCGACGCTAATGAATCTGATATGCATATCCACAAATCTGTGAGTGCAGGGTTCATTGTTGATTTGTATGGTTGAGTTTTAGGTTTCAGTGTACTGATTGTGTGAGTCTTCTTCTACAGCTGATGGACATTAATGAATCTCCTGTTTATGTCCTTCTAAATCCGGCTATCAATCATGCACAGAAGGACCTTCCAGTGACTATCTATGAAAGTGGTAAGTTGGTTTCCCATATTCCTCCTGCTTTATTGTCTGCAAAATACAGTTCCAGATCGTGTGTTGGCTCATGATTCTGTGGATTCACATAACTAGTTTCTGCTTTTCATCTTATTGGACCTCTAGTTTTGTCCTGATTGTTTTAAAGATTCTATTCTTTTTAATCCTATCATGTGATGTGATTGTCTTCAAAACTTCAAGAATTCCATGTCATCGATGGAATTCCTCAGCCAATTTTCGTGCATACAAGCTACACAATCGAGGTATGCGCTTAATTAGGCTGATTTTTATGTAATCTTTCTAATATATGAAAGTGGCTCTTTAATAACATAGCAAAGATGTAACACATGCAGACAGTGGAAGCTGAAAGAATATCGGTCGATCATGTTGCACACCTTAAGCCATCCGATGGAGGCTCAGCAGCGACCCAATGTAAGCCTTATTGTACACTTCTTATTTATGATAATCCTCTTACACACTTGTATGGAATTTAGGCTGATTCCTCGATGTTGTGCAGTGGCTGCCCATCTTACTGGCATACACAGTGCCATCAAGATGCTTAATAGCAGAATCAGAGTGCTTTATCAGTATCTTGTCGCAATGCAGAAAGGTATATTGCATTCTCGCTTCAATCCCCATTCTCTGTCCCACTTCATTTTGTTCATCGACCATTCCTTGATCGTAGCTGGTTATTTGTATTTGTGTTATCTTACAATGAAAATTAAAATGGGGTTAAATGATGATAATGATTAAAAGTAATGTAGTTATGTACTTTAGCTTCCAAGGGTCCCTTTGTTTTTTTAACGACTTGTGTAATTCTGCATCTAGGTGATATTCCTTGCGAGAACTCACTTCTGAGGCAAGTATCTAGTCTGCTCAGAAGTTTACCTGCCGCACAATCAGAAAAGTTTCGAGATGATTTCTTGATGGTAAATAGTGCCTTACCGTTTTCTAGCAATGTTCCTTAAGAAAAGTGGCGATCTCTTTATGTCCATATGACGTTCTTTTTTGCAGGAGTACAACGACAAATTGCTGATGTCTTACCTAGCAATGCTCACAAATTGTACCAGGTATGTGCTCTACATGGATATTCCATTTAACAATGATGGGCAGGCATGGAAATGTTTGTCTTTTGGTTGATACAGTGCAATGTTGTACGATACTTAGACAGATGAAATCACCGGTAGTTGCTTTAGGCTGACCCAGAGATGCTTTTATTTATTTAGGTTAGGAACTTTATCTAGGACCTTGCTCAACCATCCTTGTATAATCAAAATAGCGAGCCTGTAGGGGCTACAGGAATATAAACTTGTATTTGATCAATTGTATGCTATACCTTGACTAATCCAGATGTCAATTACAACCAAAGTAATGTCTTAGAAGAATCCTTTCTCTATTTGATCTTTCACTTTTGTTCCAAAATGCAGCAACATGAACGAGGTGGTTGACAAATTGAACACTGCATACGAGAGAAACAGTCGAAGAGGCGGTAGGACTGCATTCATGTAAAGATTAGTTTCAGCGTAAAACCCTTTTTTTGCGGTTCCTAAGAGAAATATAGAACTCAAGGCATTTCACTTTTCGGAACCAAACAGCTAAGGAAGCTCTTCTTTTTGCTAAAAGCTTTGTTTAGACAAAAGCCAAGTTTGTTTTTATTTTATTTTTAGCTCATAAATCTTGCGACAAGACTTTAACAAACAAACCAGCTTCTACCTTCCCTCAATTTTCAGAAACATTTATTCAAAAAACGAACAATCAGTGAACAAAGATATTTGTTTCATATCTGTGGTAATCTACTCATTATATCTCTGTATATCAATGAGCTACTAGACAATCCAAGTCCCTGTTGTGACACTGGTTCCACCTTCGGCTCTGCTGCTAACTGCAACATCAGCCCAGCTGGATCACCAAATGTAGACGCTGGCAGGCCGGGAAGCTTCTCTTGGCCGATAGCTAAACCAGTCATTGAAAGATCCGAAAGCTCAGTTTGCCCTATGTAAACCGAGAAACCCGTAGGAGGCCTCAGGTGTGGCTGGAAGTCAAATAAAGACGAGTTGGCTGTGACCAGTCCTTCGGATCTACTATGTGGCACTGGATAGTGCACATGGTGGTTGTGGGTCTGAGTCGCTAAACTGCCTTGGAGGGTCCCTGAGCTGCCTGAATTGACATGGCTGCTGTTGCGTGCTGCTGGTACTTCATGAGTGTGCTTACCTATGTAAGTGGTTAGTACGGATGTGAGGTCATCAGAAGCTCTTTCCACATGCTTCGTTACGATACATCCATTAGCTGTGCATTTATAGTAACTCCTGAAGCATTTACATAGAAAACAGATTGTGATGGAAATTGTTGGACAAAAAGCTGCAACAGAGGGAGAGAGCTGAACAGAACAGAACATTTGAACACAAGAACCTTGGATTCGGGTTTCCTTTGACGACTTTTTGCCCATACTTGCGCCAGCGATAACCATCTTCGAGGATGTCAATGTCACTTGTGGTCTGCACCACGACTTTTGGCTCACGGGTGGTTCGGGTTGATCCACTCATTTCCGTTGCATAAGCTTCGAGTTTCCTGATACGTTAATAGCATCGGAAGTCAGAACGTCTTGTCTTTCTGAGTATTTTAATGGTTACTAGAGCAACTTTTCTAACCTTCTCTTTGACTCGGATTCATCTACTTCTCCGTCGTAACCCAGAGAAACACTCATGTGGGACGTGCGATCTTCTTCATCTTCATCTTTAAAGAAGGCATCAGCTGCTGCATCACCATATCCGAACTGAATCCCACTTTGAACCTGCATTGATCCAGAATGGCTACCGTATTCGAGCTCTGCAGATACAGGTGATGTCCATTCTATGTTCTCATTGGTTCCAGCAAAGCCTTCTTGCTTAGTTCCATCTATTTGCATGTCAAGGCATGTACCGGATGATCCAGTGCCTGAGCGGCGGTTAGGTGGAGGTTTGGGGTGATTATGAGATTTTGTGTATATGATCTCTGTGATATGACCTTCCCGGGACCGTTCAACCTTCTTCTTGACCTCACAATTCGGGTGTGTGCACTTGTAATAGCTACGTGGATACTCACTTCCTTTAACTAGCTTCTGTCCGTATTTCCTCCAGTTGTATCCATCATCCGCAGGTGTACCACTAGGCATCGAGTCCCGTAAACCGCCGAGCTGTGTTTGCTCATAGTCTTGGGAATCATCTGGTTCTAAACCGATGTTTGTAGGATCAAGGCTCCTTCTTGAAATGGATTGGAAGGCTAAGGATGTGGCAATGTCGTCAAAGAACTCTTCTTTGGCTTTATCAGAAGGTAGTGATAAGAGCTTTCCGGTTGTGGGAGATGGCTGTGCTTACAAGTGATAAGAGGTTTCAGAAATGGATCCGCGAAAGGGAAGACGATAATGAAAATGTTGAAAAGAAAAAGTTACCAAAGGGTTTGAGAGGAAAACCGGAGACTCTAGCAGAGTTGCAGGGCTAACACCAGGTGAAGAGATGGTTAAACATGGAGACTGATGAAGAATACTCTGAGTGTTTAACCTCGGTACATTAAACCCGGCTCTCGCAGCAACCCTTTCACTAAGACCACCTCGTGAATAACAACACGGTTTCTCTTGAAAGCTGGTTTGCATAAAATCCTTATTCTTAATGTCTTCTGAAGAAACCTCTCTATCACGTTCCGCTTTCGATCTCTTCTTGTGGTTAGGACTACGGTCTAACCATTCTCCCATTACAGCAATCTTATCATCAAAACCAGCCATTTCCAAACCCAAGATTCAGCTTCAACTTTGGGCTCAACCTGAAATGTTATAATGCAACGAATGAAGTCACAGAGACATACACAACGACATGATATGCCTCAAAATCAATAGAAAGCTCATAAAATGGAGACGGAACAGTAAGTTCTTGTAATAAGCTTCAAGTTAAAGGTGGTAGGTATTATGATCCCAAAACACACAACATGAGAACTCTTGAGAAAAATATACAACGATGGACATTAAAAGAGTGATTATATAAGAATGGCGACCATTACCTGATTTATTAACGGATCAAATAAGTTTTGCCGTTTAGTACTGTAAGAGAGATCGAAACAAGAGATCACTTATGGGTTATTCCACAAAATGAACAAAAAGCAAAAGAAGAATTCTTGGGTAAAAACCTCTCTCTTTCTTGATTGTCGTTTGCTCTAAACACAATGAAGATGTATATCGGCAAAAAACTGCAAGAGATAATACAGCTTGGTTAGATAAATTTTCTCCTTAACTTTCTCACAATCCAAACAAAAAAGTTCAATTTTTTTCTACAATGTATTCCATAAAAATTCACCAACAATTTAACTATTTTTAGAAATATACACTTTTTGTGTGTTTTTAATACACAACCATTTAGTTCACTTAAATGACCAAACTCGTCATGATGCTTGTGTTTTACACCCCCGGCTTAACATACATTAGCATAATTGAAAATATGGTTAACTCTGTTAACAACAAAAACAAAATTTAGTGTTGACACAAAAAAAAAGGGTACAATTTTGTTTTGTTTTGTTCTGGCTAACATATATATAGTTAACGATGTGTGTAATTCTATTAACGTTTGTTTAAGCCGATGGTGTAAAAATCAGTGCTGAGTTTGAATGCTAAAATGAACCTAACAAAATATGTGTATATTTCTAAAATTATCTAAACAATTGGTGTTTTTCATAGAATCTTATCGGCATTATATAAATTTTAACTGAAAATGAGACGAAAATAGAGGATTGTGCTTTAGGGCCATTTTGTTTTAGATCTTATTGTTAACTCTAATTATGACGACGATTACTGTTCTCCACATATTGATTCCTATTTACTCTTCATGCAACGCCACGCGTAAATCGATCGTAAACTATATATATATATAATATCTATCATCAATAATACACATGTGATCTAAAACGAATGATCTTCCAATTTTTTACACTAAAAACGGGATATTATTGGCATATTTAGGTTCTGCCAATAGCTTTTTTTTACATTATGTAACAATGAGCATAGTCTATATATACTAATTATACTGAGGAATACTTAAAACTCCGTTTGAAAAAAAGGTAAATGTAATGGAGGTTGTTGTTTGTTTCAGTATAGTGGTCAGAAAAACATGGAACAAAATAAATATAATTTTCGAACTATTTTTAGTATATTAGTGATTAATTTATAGTTAAACAAATCTATTTAAGGGACATAAAATTATCAAAAATATTCCAACCACTAAAAGTTATTATTTATCTTTTTGGGTAGAACTTGTTTTTTAATATAAGTTTTGAGAATGAAACTAACAATTATTATCTTTGGGAAAAAAAACTTATAAAATGACTCCAGATTCAAAAGTCCACTATTCAACGCCATATAAATCGATATTTTCTCTGATTGGTCCAAATAAAAGTAATGAATAACCACCGTGATTAGACAGAAAATGGAGATAGTGTGCAGGAGAGTGGAACTGACGCGCATCGTGAGGTGGATATTATGAACTTATTAGTGCCAAGTTTTACCATAAATAAAAGCTGACGTGGCAGCTTCATGCTTTCCCGTCTAATATCGTAGAATAAACTCAAATAAATTGCGAAAGCTCCAAATCGGAATCAGCGCTCCTCAAGATTTTTCGCCGCTGAAATCTGGAGAAGTGAAACCATCCAAGACCCTAGATCGGAATTTATTTATATCTGTTTGCCGTAATTAATTTTTGGACTGCAAAATCCATCTAGGGTTCTTATTGACGAAGAACTCAAGTGAAATGACACTTTGATCTTCAATCAGATGATGTTTTCCTTTTCTTCTACGGAATCGGACAAGGGGATCAAATGATCGTGCGGGGAGGTTAGATTCTTACCGAATCTGGAACTCGAGATCCATCGTTTTGCTTGATTTTCTGATTTTTTTTTTTTTTTTTTTTTGCTGTGATTGAAGAAGGATTGGTTCGAAGAGTACAAGTTAAACTCGAGGCTACTGTGTTCTTGGTTTCAGTGAAGATGATGAGACTGATTTGAGGCCTTCAAAGTTGTGTCCAAGGTTCTTGGGTTTGGACTACTACTGTGATTCCTTTAATAATAGCTATTATTAGGGTTTTGTATATTTAGGAACAAAGAGATGCATGGTAGACAACGCAATGTTGGAAATGGGTACAGATCTGGTTCGATTGGAATGGGGATGTCTGGTTCTAGAATTTCCCCTGACCGTCCTATGAGAGGTCATGGGTTCTATGGTTCGGACCACCAGCACCGTGGGTTTAACCGTGGATATGGACGAGGTAGGGGACGCTCTAAATCATACCAGAACCAGCTGCCTCCGCCTCTGCCTCCGCCTCTGCCTCCTCCACCGGTGCAGCGCAGAAGCCGTGGCGTCGTTTTCATGGAGGCAGGTCGTCTAGCGGCAGAGTACTTGGTCTCTCAGGGTGTTCTACCACAAACTGTGCTTTCCAGTAAATGGCAGAATGGTAATTTCAGGAAGCAGGGTAGTGAGTTTCAGAGTTCCAGGTCACAAGAAGCAGCTCGAGCGGATGTTTCAGCTCCTGCTGCAGATGAAAGGAGGTATGTTGATGGCTATAGCTCAGCTGGCTCCAGGAATAATTTGAAAGGAAGGAGGTCTCATCGTTATGACTCCGATTTCGGGAGGACCGGATCTTGGTCAGAGAGAAGTAAAGCTTTTGAGGCCGAGACTGGTGATGACTCTGTGTCTGGGCATCGAGAAGAGCAGACACTTGCTGAAGATATTGCTAGCTCGGTTCAGAGGTCTGCCTCCGGTGAATTTATGAGAAAGCGTGAAGGAGCGGGTGATTCCGAGTCTGTGTTGGACAAGGACAATCTCCAGGATGAGGCACACTCTAAGACGGGTTCCTCGAGTGCTGGGAAAGAAATAATGCACGATTGTGAAATCTCAAAAGTATCCGAAGGTTCTTCTAGCTTGAGTGCTGGTTCAGGGGAGATCAAAGGTAGGACTGGTGGTAATGGTGGAGAGAATGAGGACCAGACTGCTATCGAAGATGCATCTATCCATCAACATTGTGAAGATGCATCTATCCATCAACATTGTGCTGCTGATGAATCATTCACCAAGAGTGGTATTGATTTGGCAACGCTGTGTAAATTTGAGAAGGTGCCTACGAGGACGCGCTCTTCCCTCACTGCGAAGGGCCCAAAGCTTTATTTGAGTCAAAATATCAAGGAAACCTCTCATAATTCTGGGCTTATAGAAAAAGATCAAACCGAAAATCGATGCGAGACTCGAGGCCAGTCATCTGGAAAGGCCGATAGTACTGGCGTTGAAGATTTGGCTCTTGTTCAATTTGTTGAGAACAGTAAATGTCATAGGTCTAAATCTTTCCCCAGTAGCATTCTCAGGGACAATAGTGAGAAACATTCAGGATTAGAATTGCCTAATCTGCACAGAACACATTCGATGGGGAAAGGAGGTGAGAAGAGGGCTGCTGAAGGCTGTGACTTGGAGGAGGGAGCGAAAAGACAGAGAGGTTGGGTGCCTTCGCCAGTTTCTGAAGCCAATGAACGCTTCAACATATTTAAAAGCGATCCGGAAGAAGAAGAAAAGAAAAGCTCGTTCAACAGGAGGAGACTGATTGACGGTGCTGTTGGAAAAACGGTCAGCCATGAAAATTTGGTTAATAACCTTACACGCAATAGTATACACAAGGGAAAATCAGGTCCTGGGTATGCAGAAGAGCATCAGCTGTTTCCTGCTTCATTTAAGATCTGTGACCTAAATCTAGGGGGAGCATCGGATGTGAATGATGGCAAAAGGAAATCTGGTCAAGCTGTTGATTTTGATCTCTCAATCAGCAGTTCTAGCAAGTCTCTTGAGTTCAGTACTAATACTCGGATGAGCAATGGTAAAGAGATAGAAGTGATTGATTTGGACAACGATGATTCCCCTGACGTGGTCAAGTCCAGCAATGATCCCAGGAGAAAGTACGGCTAAGTCCCACTCTACACCTATATACGCACATCATTTTTATTTTGGCTAATGAGTTGTTGACTGAAACATCTAACAGGCAAGAAGCTGCCCCATATATGGGCATCGATGACGTTCCAGACTACAATGAAGGGCTCATGATGGTAGAGTATCTTGATTCCTTTGGGAACATTCCTCCAATAAACCCGGGAATCAGTACTGTGCCACAGAATAATGACGTTGCTCTTCAAGACCCAGATGTACGTACTTTACTTGTCAAGTGTTTTAGTGACATAGAATGGGTTTTGGTGTTAACTTTCCCTGTAAACGTCTCAGGGAGCTCTTGGGAATGACCAAGTACCAAATAATACAGACGATGATTCGATATTCATGTCGCTCGGAGAAATACCATTGAGTAAGGCCACATGAGTTAACTTTTTGAGTTTTTTATTAGCTACTTAAGAGGAGCTTGCTTCATTCATTTTGTGTGTGTTGCAGCATTCTTGCAAGCTTGGGACCAACCTCCGGCTCGAGGCTACGAGAAGCCTTTCTGATTCGCTTTTTTGCTTTTATTATTATTAGTATGTCGCTGTCTGTGTAATGAGTGTGTAGCCATTTCGTTTGTGCTAATCCTCTGAGTCTCAGATGTAAGTTTTAAGACTTTTGTGTGTTTATGATTGTACCCTTTGTAATTCTCTGTTTATTATTCACGTGTCACCCATGTTTTTAGGTAGTTGAATCATCATCACACATCTAATAATAACCCAAGCCCAAAGGCATGATATTTATACGCATGGTCTATGATAACTTGATCAATTAATAAGCAACATGAATTATTAGTACACAGAATCTCAACACGATGGAAAAGAAAGGTTAAGTTGAGCCGGATGTATATAGAGGAATCTTTTTTCTACTCGGCTAGTCCTATCTATTTCGGGAAACAAAAAATCGGAATGGGAAGGATAGAAGTTTTGGGTATTGAAAAACATTATCTGTAAGTATTTTTCGAAAAAATACAAGATGAAAATTTTGGATAGATTCGAGAAATTCTGAAAACTAAATCACTACCTAAATTATCACTAATCTGGACAACGATAAGACTTCGGGACAAATAAGAATTAACTTCTCGTACTTTATTCGATCATTCAGGTAATTTTTGGAAAGTCTATAAAATTTTAGGAAAATTTGAATGATTTTGGAAATATATATATATATATATATATATATATATATATATAGATTTTGGATACACTGCCCTATACGTTGAATTAAAAAATTTAACACTTTCAAACGGATGATTATTTAAACTGAAACAGTTTAGTTTAAAAATCACCCATATGTTTGTGTTGTTTTCCCCTGTTTTTCAAATACAATACACACACTATATTAAAAATAAGGTATATACGAGTAGGCCTGTCAAAATGGGCTGTCCACGTCCATTTAGACCCGTCCAATAGTGTTCATTTTGATTGTGGACAAATTGTGTCCATGTCCATTAACGTCCATGTCTATTAACGACCATGCCCATTAACGACTATGTCCAAATGGGCTGTCCATTAGTGTCCAGTGGTCAGAATATACCAAATTGTTTTAAAAGTAAAATTAATAATTGATAAATAAATAATAATTTTTCTTTACTTATAATTCCGCTTTCCCGAAAAAACGAAAAATCTCGTTTTCCCGCAAAAACGTAAAATTATGTTTTCTCCACAAAAACGTAAAATTTCGTTTTTCCGCAAAAAAACGTAAAATTCCGTTTTCCCGCCAAAAACGTAAAATTATGTTTTCTCCCCAAAAACGTAAAATTATGTTTTCTCCCCCAAAACCTAAAATTCCGTTTTCCCGCCAAAAACGTAAAATTTCGTTTTCCCGTCTAAAATATAAAATTCTGTTTTCCCGCCAAAAACATAAAATTATGTTTTCTCCCCAAAAACGTAAAATTATGTTTTCTCCCCCAAAAACGTAAAATTCTGTTTTCCCGCCAAAAACGTAAATTTCGCTTTCCCGCCTAAAATATAAAATTCTGTTTTCCCGCCAAAAACGTAAAATTATGTTTTCTCCCCAAAAACGTAAAATTCCGTTTTCCCGCCAAAAACATAAAATTCCGTTTTCCCGCCAAAAATGTAAAATTGCGTTTTCCCCGCCAAAAACATAAAATTTCGTTTTCCCGCCAAAAACGTAAAATTTCATTTTCCTGCCAAAAACATGAAATTTTGTTTTTCGTGTTCCCGCCAAAAACGTATATTCCGTTTTTCTCCCAAAAACGAAAATTTTGTTTTTCATAAAAAAATGTGAAATCCCGTTAGTAAATCAAAATTACATTCTTTTACTTTTCAATAAAAATATTATTTAAATATTTAATGAAAATCAATTTTGACCTAGTTTTTAAAGTATTTTGGACAGACTATGTCCATTTTGTCCAAGTCCGTTTTGTCCGTGGACAAAATTAGACCAAACCCATTTGAACCGCTTTGTATATGGGCTTGTCCATGTCCGGTACATAATGTTTTGGACATGGACAGCCCATGGGTGGCCCGCCCATTTTGATATCTCTATATACGAGGATGTCGTCCAAATGACTAAATTGTTGCTGAGAAGGCAACACGTGTTCTTTTCCAACAACCCTTATTTTTTCTCTAAATAAAATATAAATTAATAAGAGATATTCGCTTTATCAAAATATATTTTATATTCTAATGCTTTCCAAAATTTATAAAAAATAAATAATATTTTTTTAGTTGAAAAAATAATTTAACCTTTATTTATTATTGGTTAATGTATTGTACACCGTTATTATACATAAATATGATTGTAAAGTCAACGTATATACAATACATAAAGTGTTACTTATTTTTATACTTTTAGAAAATGTTAAAACTATAAATAAATTTTTTTAAAGTGATCGTACATACAAGAACTTCAATTAATAATTGTAATTTTTTTTAACCGTCTGAAATATTATCAATTATAAATTATGAGAACAAACATGAATGATTTTACAACGGACAATTCTACCGGTCTATAAAGATCAACGATCAACGGTCTATCTACACCATGCTCGTAATAAAATATTTTAATCTTAACACGCTGGATCACGACGAATAACTATGCTTATATCGCGCTAAAAATTTCTTAAAAATTTGTTTCTTTTAATTTGGCATTTTATGTGAATCGATCTCGATCTACAAATGTAGAAACATTAATAAACCATTGATATTTTTATTGTTAATAAACCATTGGTAATAACCGTAATTTAGAAAAAGGAAAAATGATCGGTGATGGAAAAAAGAAATAACCTTTTTCCAGCAGCGAAACTTTCCACATTGAACTGGTTATAGATCTGCTAGAATCCGATCATCGGATTAGGGTTTTCGCTTTTTATCTCTCTGTGTTCTCTATCTGTTGGATTTGATTCTTTAGAATTATTGCTTCTTCTGGGTAATTTCCGGTAGAGGAGCGAACGAATTGTAACTCGGTGAGTTGACTTTTGATTGCGTATGATTGAGTTTGTGGTTATTGGTTTGAGCTTCCGGAAATGATGGCTTTTTGGTTTTGATATTTGATCCGATGTGATTTTGGAAGATTGTGATTTGGTGTGTGTGGGAGTCCCATGGATTTGGAGAGTGAAAGCTCTGCGCTTGAGTCTGTTGACGATAATGGTTTGATCCAACAAAGTTCCATCAACACTGATGATGGTAGGAACGGTTCCTTCTCAGATGAGAGTGTGAAACTGGTTTCGGCTTCTACAGCGAGAACCAGTGAGAACCAAACATCTCTTCTTGAACCGGTGAATAATTTTGATTCACCTTACTCTCCGATTTCAAAAGGCCGTGGCTTGAGAAAATGGAGGCGGCTCAGGAGAGACCTTGTTAAAGACACGTCTGCGAATATGGAGAATAGTAAAGCTCTGAAGAGAGGGTTGCCGGGTTCTGCTCATTCACATGGTAAACAAATGCACTTTCGGTCACCGGAAGCCGAGCAAGATAGTCAGGGATCTGTGAATATGTTAAGATATACCGCTGATGGTTTTGATTCTAGGTTTGTGGCTGGGGTTGGTTTTTCAGCTGGTATGGATTTAGAAAAGGATGATGGTCGGAGTAGCAAGTCCTCCACCGCTGCAACAGCCCCCAAGGTTATTAGGTTTGAGAAGCCAATGGTTAGTGCAGGTCAGAGAGGCAAAATTCGGGTAGAGAATAGTAAAAAGCATAGAGGAGATAGTGTCGAAATCGAAAAGGAAAACTCTCATTCCAGCTTGGAATCTGATTCAAGAAAGCCGAGTGGCACAATGATGGACTACAATGGGAAAAACGATATGAATGGAGAAAATGATAATGCGCGGGGAGAAGGTGAAGAGTCGGTAAACAATAACAATCGTTTTTCAGAGGAACTGGATCCGTTAGCAGACGGTTTCCTCACCTTGCAAGAAGCTCTTGAAAAAGGTAGCCATTCTGATTTTTTAACTAAACTTGGATTGTTTTGCCGCTGCTTTGATATTATCACATAAGTACCGATCAAGTCTAATGTGACTCTTTATGCAATACCATTTGCAGAGGTTCAGCAATTCCGGGAGATTGGGACGGAACCGATACCACAACATCATGAAGGAGCCAGTGAAGTAATCTCACCTTGCTCGGAGATTGTAACCCTTGTGAACAATGTCAAACAGCTGGAGATCAAGCTAGAAGAAACAAGATCCATGCTTGAGGTTAAAGAATCACTCATTCGTGAGCTTGAATCAACTACCAACCAAATCAAACACTCGTGGGGAGAAACAGGAAACATTCATCGAGGAACAGAGATGGTGGTCGAAGATATCTTCCGGCAAAGAATCGAGGCCGAGATTGAATATCTGATATATTCAAGATCCATTGATAACTTGAACAGTCAGATGAAGATGACTGAAGAACAAGAGGCATTGGCAGGAGAGCAAGCTCATGAGACGCTGAACAAGCTCAAAGAAGTAGAGACGAAGGCGGAAAATTTAACAAGCAGAGCTCAAGACCTACAAAAGGAGTGCAGAGAAATCACTGGAACCATCAAGAAGAGAGCATGTAAGACGACTTCATGCTTTCTTATACAGTTAGTATTGCTGCTAACAGTAGTTTTGTTGTTCATGTCTCAGTTTTTGCCGGAGTCAGATATTGTTGTACCCACGTGATCTTTTTTTTTGGTTTTTGATGCAAACAGAGTTTTTGTTTTTGGCATTTCTTGTTAACATTTCGGCTATAAGTTTGGCCTCTGGTGATAGAACAAACCAAATACAAGTCTCGCTTCTTATTTTATTTTCTTGGATTGCTACATTTTTACAAGTACTACATATTAAGGGAAAACAAAATATTAGTTTATGGGGGGTGTTACATCAAACCAACACTAGAAATGCCAAAACAGCGGTCGTAGCAGAGATCAACAGTGTGATGAATCGAGGAGCGGTCGAATCAGCGGTTGAGGCGTTTAGGTTTGGTGAATTGAGAGGTGGAGAAGGACAAACAAGTCCAACTTTCGTTTCTTTGCACTCGTTGGCAAAAAGACCAGGAGGGTAGTTTCCGTAAACGTTCATGTAGCTGAACATTGTCTTTGCACAGTCACTATTCATGTCGTTGATTTGATTCACGTAAGGACATGCAAACTCTTTAAACGCCGAGCAACATTCTTTCGCTGGAAACGCCGGACCTTTGCACCGTTTTGTCATCACCTTGTAGTCCATATACTCAAAGTTCACTTCACATTCTGTTCCCAACCAAACAAAACAAAAACAAAAACAAGAGTGTCAAGACTTATATATCCGATCAGATTTGAAACCGATCCGTAAACCAAACCGATTTGTATGATTGTTGACATTGGATTCATTTTTTCTTTATCCGATAAACCAAATCTAACCCGAAACTTATTTAAGAAAATTAACGATACAATATGATTTTAAAACGAAATAAAATCCGAAGCATACCGAAATCTACATTAAAAATCTCAAACTTAAGACCGGACCAAAATTGATGTAAAAATTTCTGACAATATATGATCAAAAAATAATAGTTCTTGAAATCAAGATTGGACTCAAATATTTGTTTCATTTCTGTTTGTTTGTTAATAACTCAAAGATTTCTTTTATCAGTTGGTTTTGTTATGTGGTGAACATACATCATAAATATATGTACATGATTCTATATATTTAACACATTGGCGTACATAAAATGAAAAGGATCAGGATGCATTTTCAACATATATAACTTACTTTTCTTGGCATGAAGTAGGTTCCTTCCATTAACCGAGGTCTGAGATTCCAACGCACTATCTACAGAAAACGATCCAATAGATAAATATCACCATCTCCATAACCCCAAATTTGAGGGGGAAGAAGGAACACAATACCCGATATGGAACTTGAAGAGGAGAGAGTTGCCAATAATGCCATCAAAAGAAATAATAATTTTAGCTCCATGAAATTGTTGTTACAGAAGCTTGAAACTTTTAAAAGAAGAATACTTAAGGAAGAGAGTTATGGCGAAACCATATTAGGGACTGAAGGAGAGACAGAGGAGAAATTAATGTCTTCCAAATTTAAACGGTAGGTGTTTGGAAAACGCCAAGATCAATTAAATAATTTAACAGCTATAATAACAAAATAAACCCTTAAAATTTGTGTTTGTTTAGTAAGAACCCCAAATATCTAATTATTTCAAAAAGCCCCCTCAATTTTGAATACTTTAAAACGTACTCTAAAGGTGGCTTTGTATAACACTAGAGTAATAATACCTTTGCTGCTGTCAAAAAAAAAGAAACAAACAAATTGGTTTGATTAAAGAGGACTAAAGACTAATAGATTGACAAATAAATAACTAAGTTCGAGACTGCAAATGTTTAACTGTGCACATTTAAAAGTATGAATTAATGCAATAAAACAAACAAACAAAAAGGTATATTGACTTTGGATTCCACCGTGTTTATTTTTGTTATTGTCCATCTTTGAGTCAAAAAAAAAAGTATTAGCTCAATTCTTTATCTAATGTGGTTGATTCTATAGTTTAGATATAAAAGGATATGAATGTTCAAAATTTTAATTTGAGTGTAGTGATACATATACTGAATAACACCATGGTCCCAAAATCAACTTCCAAAAAATGCAACAAATGACTGACGAAAAAGTAAGTATGAGTATGACACATTTACTGACTTTTAAGATGCATTAGATTCCTACTTCTTCTTGTTCTTTGATCGGAAAGAATATGTAACCAATTTTTTAAGGGATATTGAATAATTTGATCAAAATGAAGAATCTATGATAGTGACATTATATCAAACACGTTCTCTATACATGTCCTAAATTTGGAAGCTTGGCGGTATAAGAAAATTATTGTTTTTTTTTTCTTTTTGCTGTAAATATCATTGAAAAGTGAATAGTTAAATTATTACAAAAAGAATAACCTATTGCAAAGAGTTGGGTTTAATCTGATCTAACCATAGTGACCTTAGAGCATCTCCATCGGTTGAGACCCTCTCAAGGTGTCTCAAAAATAAAATACTAATTATTTTAATATAATTAATGTAGAGTGTCTCATGTTTTTTTTTGTAAAGTGTCTCATGTTTTTTTGAATCTAAGTAATAATATTTTTTTGTTGGGTGTCTCGTACGAGACACCTTCTTTCTATCTCTCATACTTTTTCAATTTTTTTAATAATATTTTGGTTGAGACACCCTATGAGACACTATATAAAAGTCACCGATGGGGTTGCTCTTAGGTTTCTGAAGCGTCTTCTATGCATGTCTTCAAAATCGATGAGATTGTGTTGCGTATTTCTCGGTCGATGTTTCTGGAAATCGTCTGCAGTAATTGCTTGTTGGTTGTGGAGAACGTTGTTTCTATGTTTCCAAATATAGAAGATCATTGCTTATATCGCCAGCTTCCTAAGAGTGCGTGGAGCATTCTCAAAACTGATCTTTATCCATGCCAAAATCTCAGACCAGTCATAAAATCTTTGGTTTGGCCAGCGAAGCTTTGTCAGAGCAAGCTGCCAAATCTCAGAACTATACTCGCACTCCAAAAGAAAATGATCTCTTGATTCATCAAGTTTGGAGCATAAGCAACAATCAGTCTGAATTGGTAAACCTCATGAAGCTAACTGATCCTTGTAGGTAATGAATCGAGTTTTGAAGAAAAAGAGGAACCAAATCTGAAATTTGTTAGTATAGCTAAGGCTCTAAAGGAGTTAGAGGGTATCAAAGCTCCAAAAGATAGAAAGGTTTTGAAAGGGAGGTTTTGCTTTTACCAAATTGCCAAGGACGTTCTCCTTCTTCGTGGCCAGGAAATACAGAGACTCAATCTCTCGGATCCTCTCTTATTCGATTGTGTGATGAATTGTTGACAATCATATATAATATAAGCAAAGCGAGATTTAGGGATAGAGCTCTCTCATTCATTCTCAGCATGGCTAATTATCCTTTTGTCCCTGCTCAAAAAGTCATAAATATCCTTTTATTTGGTTTAATTTAAGTTTAATTAAATTGTCGATTATGTTTCCGGTTTATATGACCCCACATATATTAAAATAACCGATTGAGAAATATATGCTAACAAAAAAAATCGTACAGATATTATCATATATAACCCCACGTATATTAAATAAAAATATCCGATTGATAAATGTTTACTAAAAAAAAATCGTAAAAATCATATCTAATATTTTTGCTTATCTTACAAACCGTAAAAATCATATCTAATATTTGTGCTTATCTTACAAAATATGAAAACCCTCGCAAAAATCATATCTAATATTTTTGCTTATCTTACAAACCGTAAAAATCATATCTAATATTTGTGTTTATCTTACAAAATATGAAAACCCTCGCCTCTTTATCCTCTATAAATATCAAATTCTCTAACCCTTTTTCTCATGTTTCGTAGAAGTTTTTTTTTTTAGGTTTAGTGTTGTTTCATTTTGGTTTTGAATGTTAATTATTTATTTTTGTTTCTCGCAAAATTTTGAGGTGTTTATATGTATGTTAATTTTCAGTTGTTGAGGTAGCTGATTGTTCATTTTTGTTGTTTTATTTTCATGGTTCAGTGGCTCACAGGTGCATCTGAGCACGATCAAACTTTAAGGCCTTATATTTTTTTGTTCTTGTTGGCCGTGACATTGGAGTGTGTATGTATTGATTATGTTCGTTCGAGGTATATGTTTCTTAAATTCTGATCTATTCATTCTGTTTTGATTTTTGTTGTAGTGTTTTTATGTGGTTTAAATTGTATTGTACGTGCTCGGTGTCTCGAGGGGTAATATGATTTGGTGTAGTATTTTTCTGTGGATTTCATCTACTTTTGAAGGTTATATCCGTTTAATTTTTTGTAAGCTTCTACACTCGCTCTTTTTTTTTATGTACTTTGTTCTCGATTGTTGCTGCTATTTGTGAGTTAGTAGATTTTTTCTTTTGCTTCGTTAGACAAGGTGTTTCCTGACTTCTACCTATTGGGATGGTATTCTACGGGAAGCGACGCTAATAAATCTGAAATGCATATCCACAAAGCTGTGAGTGCATGTTCATCGTTAATTTCGATTATTGGATTTTAGGTCTCACTGGATTGATTGTGGTATATATGTCTGAGAATATCTTTGTGTGTTTCTATCTTTGCTCTGCTTTCTACAGTTTAGAACTTGTAAAGATTTTTTTTTCTTGGCAGGAGGTTCAACGCTCTCAGATCTCCATCAAGCTTTGGTAGATTATCTACATGTTCTCTTGGGATTCACTAAAGATGGTAAATATTCTATTATGTGTTATTTAGAAAAAGATCTGCTTTTCAGAGGTTTATTCTGACCTTGCAGTATTTGTGTTGTTCCTTAGGTAGCCATCTACGGTTTAAATTACAATTTAATTGGGTCAATCAAGAGGAAGATGAAGAGGTGCAGTAGCAATCAAAGCAATTTGTCTTCAAGTTTCATCATAAATTCATAGTATACTGACTCTTACATATTTTCTTCTAACTAGGAAACAGCAATGTCAAACGTTTGGTATGAAGTTTGGTCTGTTTTGCATCTAATGACAATGCTACAGATGTCACAAGCCAATTTACTGTTTCTTCCTAGAAGTTCTACTGATGGCCACAACCATCCTAAAGTATCAGAAGGTTAGGCTTCTTCAAGACTCATCTATTTTCAGTTTCTTAAGAGGAAAATTTGCATACGTTAATATGTGATGGTAAGGTCCCTCAAACTTGAAAATTTGAATTTTTTAGATGTTTGAACAACCCTCTTATTTATTTTATTTTTGTTTTCAACGTAACAGACAAGGTCCATATAATTTTGGGGCTGTGAGAGGTTATGGAAGGGGTATGAATGGGAGGATGGGTGGACGTGGTTTCGGTAATTTATTATTTTATTCTTTGATTTTCTTTGTTTATTATTGAATTCTAGAATGTCTTCACTAACTTTTGTCGAAGATTTTTTTCTGTTTTTTTATTTGCATCAAGTATTAAGATACTGAGTTTGGTTTGTTGGCTTGGATAGGAATGGAAAGAAAAACGCCACCTCCGAGATATATTTGCCATCGTTGCAATGTCGCCGGTATGTCATCTTTGGAAAATCTTTATTTTCTTACACTCTTGTATATGGATATAGCATAGATTAAAGGTGTTAAGAGCATTTTATTTACCGTCTCAGGACATTTTATCAAGCTTATGGTCACATATGGTGACCCTAACTATGATGTTAAGAGAGCTAAACCACCTACTGGTATACCCAAGTCGATGTTGATGGCGACCCCAGATGGTTCTTATTCCTTGCCTAGAAGCGCAGTTGCAGTTCTAAAACCAAATGAGTAAGTTTTAATGAGTTAGCATTGGGATGTTATTGTTTGCTACTTTTTCCCATAAATTGATAATAATGTGAATGGTTGTTGTGTCTTCAACAAATTCAGGGATGGTTTTGAGAAGGAAATGAAGGGATTGCCATCAACAACACGCTCTGTAGGAGAACTTTCGCCTGAGCTAAAATGCCCATTATGCAAAGAAGTAATGAGCGATGCTGTGCTTACAAGCAAATGTTGTTTTAAGAGCTTATGTGACAAGTGTAAGTTATTCCACCTTTCTGTTTATTGTTACCAGTTACAATTCAAC
>PKML01053451.1:395684-424678 GCA_002933935.1 Eutrema yunnanense
AGGGGTATCGATCGATACCTCAAAAAGTCCACGGGCCCAATCAAGGCCCAAGATGCGAACGTCGCACGTATGGCTTTTCTTCTCTCATGTTGTTCGTTTAAGACACAACTATTCCAACATATATACACGAGAAAACATTTCTCGGTTAATGAAAACATTTCATTAGAAAGAGCTCAGCTCATTTCTTTTCACACTAACACAATTTTATAAAGCCCTCGAGCTTTGACAAAAAATTAGTTCCAACATTTACTTCTTTGTCCACAGTCCACCCAAACAAAAGATGCTAAGAAAACGACGTCGTCGTAGTCACGTAGAATCTCTGTGGCGTTGAGTATATCATGCGACTAGAGAGGTCGGGATCGCGTGAGACAAGCCGGGAGGCGAGGGAATTAGCTTGAGGGTCTATGTCGAAGTTGTGGAACGTCGTGTTTGGGAGGTGGAACTTAGCTAAGATGATGGATGTGAAGGAGATCGAACTGGAGCCCACGAACGCAACCTTGGTTGGGACATGGCTCGTGTGTTGCGTGAGGAGATCGAACTCGACCTTGCTCAGTTTTGAGGTAGTTGCAGTGTAGTAAGGGTAGAGATCTAAATGAGGAAAAGTGGGTCGTCTTCGAGAGATCCCAAGACCGTGGATAAGTGTTGCTCAGAATATCCTACAGCTTCACTACGTAGCTTGATGAGATTGGCTCTGATGTCTTGGAATTTTGGGCACAAATTAAACAAAAACTACATCAGGGGTTGAGATTCAAAACTATATACCCAAAAATATAATAGGTGGTGCATGCAAGTTGTTTGAAAATTTATAAACTAATAGATGGAAAAGACGATTAAATTTATAAACTCAGAATGTTTTATTATTAGTACTAAAATAATTTTTAACTAGGTAATAAATAGAGTATTATAATTTCTTGTATAGTAAATGAAAACACTTTATAATTTTTTAACAATGATCTATCTCAATATTTTTGATTAAAACATCTGATAAACTAAAACTGGGAGAGTATTATAATGATAGTGCTGATAGAACCAAACGAAGAAACCCTATTAGAAACCAACATAATTTTATTAGCTACGATATAATAAAAGAGATTAAAATTCAGAGAAGATGGGATTGGAATTGAGTCAATGTTTTCTTTGTTTAAACATGAGAGTAGAACATTCTCCAACAGGGAAGTAATCATCACTCCTACGTCCACCACTCCCTCTCTTGTTGATATAACCCGGATAATGACTCAGCTCGAACTCGGACTCCTTAACCAGCTTCAAACCCTCTGTTTTAGCCAGAGCCTTTATGTTCCAATCACTAAAGGGATACGTTGTCTTGTGTGTGATATGAATCTCCCCGTCCTCTTTCAACATCTCCTTAGCGTTCTCAAGGAACCCCTGCACTAGCACTCGGTGACTCCTGATCCAAAACGCAATGTTTCATCATTACGTCGATCCATATCAAACTATATTGTGAAAAAAAAAGAGTAGTATATACGAATTTATTTACTCGATGGCTCTTGCGGTAAATTCACGTCCGAAGAAACGAGACCCTGCGTGAGGGAAATTGAAGACAATGCGGTCATAGCGTCGCAGGCTCAGGCTGTTATCGAAGCTCATCGTGTGAACGTCAACCTCGTGCTGAACATTGCACCCGAATCTCTCCAATTTGTTTACATTATCCATCGCATTCATATACTTTGTGCATAACTCATCTACATGCATGTAAGATTTTATTGATTCAAGTCGATCTTATAATAATACATTCTGGTGAGATGATTATATATATGTTGATATATATATAGCGGGGTTTATATATATAACTAGTACCTTCAGAATCGAGAGAGGTCGCTGTGATGTTTGTGGCCGAGCCAAAAGCTGAAGCTAGACATAATGAGAAAGAGAAGTCACCTTCTCCAACTAGAAGGATTTCGTGTTCACTACTATAGTGTCTTAACATTTTTTCTCTGAAACCTCCACTTACATCTGAAGACTAAAATTTCACAAACCATATATATATACACTTATAGAGTCACAAACAGAGATTGCTTCAATGTCACTTAATTTTGGGTTCTTTGTTTTTATTTTGAATTTGGCTCTTAGACTTCTGTTCGGGTTTGTATATTTTCGAAGTTACTTAACCTTTCATATACCCTTTTCTTGTATTAATGAAACCAACCGTTTCACATTTACTTCTTTTTATAATTAGATTCCTAAATGTGATTTAAAACATTCAATTCGGTATACATAAAACGAGTTATCAAGATATTACTGATTGAATATGATTTTTTCCCACTATAATTTGTTTTTTTGGTACTCTAATTATCGTATGATTTTATCCGTGGCTATGAAGGCGAAACCTAGACACCCTTACGTTCTTAAACATATTTGAAAAGAGTGACATTGAATTTTTTCATGCTTCTTGCTAGATTGATTAATTTTTCTTTTCCCTTGACAGCACATATGCTTCTTGCTAGATAAAATATTGGATAAGCCCATTCAAGCAAAGAAAGCACTTTAGCATTATGCGTACCAAATAGCAAAGGTCGTCCACTCCCATACCACATGAATAGTCCACTTCCATATTAAATCTTGTAATAATTATGGACCGAAACCAAGTTGTTGATGGTCGGGTGGTTCCCTTCCAGTGGTGAGTGTCGGCCCTGTTGGTCTAGGCCAGGGATCGATTCCCCGCGGAAGCGAAATTACCAGGACAAGCACTTGGCCAAGTGGGGCATTATAAGTGGGCTGTGTCACTCCCACCCAAAAAATTAGTCTGAGCCTTTGGGCTTAGGATTACTCCCAGGGGCCAAAAGGCATAAAAAAAAATAATAATAATAATAATAATTATGGACCGACAATGAAAATCAGTAGCCAAAATTAATATGTCTAGCTGTTCTAGCATTATAAGCTTAATTATCACAAAATGTGATGGTATATATTATGAGTTATTTGATATGCAACTGATATCAAATAAGGAATTATAAAAATAAAAAAGACTGATCATCGATCAAATATTTTTCAAAAACGTTAATTTTCATTTTTGAAATAAATTCAACGATAAAGCATCTTCTACTACAACTCTATAAATACATTATAATTATTGTATAGTTTGATAACAGAAAAAAAAAATCCAACTGGCAAAAATCTAAAATAAAAATAAAAACATAAGCAAAAATGAAAAGAAATAGAAGTTCTAGGTTAAAAATTGAGACACTACAAAAAAAGAAGATGAGTCTTAATTTCTAACTATACTAAAATCAAAAGGGATAACCAAATATTTTAACAAATGGCATGCATTGGTCTCAGTTCATAGTGTTTGTAAATCAAAACGGCATGTATTGCTCTCAATTCATAATGTTTGTATTTAATAAAAAAAAACATAGTAATTTAGCTGCAACCAAAATTGATGAAGAACCTTGATTAGCACTGCAACAATACTCTCAATTCATAATGTTTATTATTAATACAAACCAAAGTGCCAATACATGAGGAGAGTATAAACAGAATCTCCGAGTATTTTCCTGCAAATCACTCTACAATCCAAACTCGCTATTCTTATTACTAATTGGAAATACCCAACCAAGTCTGGCTATGTGAAATTTTAATATGGTGACTAAAATTTTAACAACAAATAATTAAATATTCTAGTGCATTAGAATATAGAAATTGTTACCAAAATGTTGATCTCATCAAGCCATATCTAATCTACACACTTTTTTTTATTGAGCCAGATATTTGAAAAAATACGGTTAAATATAAATTTACAAAGTAAACACAAGTGGAATTTATGTTTTTTTTTCCTTCTCCCGCGGGTTCAACCAACATTATGAGCTTCGAGCCACTCACTATTGTCAACGGGCCATGAAATCCATGAGACACCATATGGGCCACCACACTGCATGTCTCGAGTTTGAAATGCCTTCCGACTAATGACAAGGGATAACCATATCGCCTGTTACTGGACTACTAGATAAACTGCTTGGTTTTTTTAATTACAGATCCATACTTCCACACACGAATGTAGTTTTGTTTCAAGAGAGATTTGAACCCAAATTGCACAGGAAACAACATCCTTATAAGTCTTTTTCTACCACCCGACCACATACGTGGGGCAAATTTATGTTATTTTCAAAAACAAAAATGTGATAAATGAAAATAAGCACAAGACTGAATTATCAAATTACAATGAAAACATATGATCATCGTCAAAACAAAAATGGAATTCTAATAACTTTTTAATAGGAAAGAAAAAGCTTTTTCTTAGTGCTGAAGTGTTTTATGGATCCGCAATACAAGAACCAACAAAAGTAAAAAAAAATAAAAAGCACAGTTACCCCAAGGAACAAATTCATTTTGATAATTTTCATACAACTAAAGAAAAGGCCGAAAAATGAATTATCAAACCTTAGACTAAACTAAAAGCAACCTAAAGAATCAAATTTGTATTCATGTTACTTCTAAAGAATTTCAAACATTATAAGTTTTCAATCCAAATTAACAATTCTGGTTACCCAATAAAACAAATTAGACAATCGTTTAAAAATTGATCATTCATTCGGTTGCGTACGGTAGTTTTCACAATCTTCATCGCAGAGAAACATCTCTCGATTGTAGAAGTGTCTACATGTAAAGTCAAAGTAAGCTTCAAAAGCCGATAAACTAGAGGATGTGAAAGATGTTTCTTTGTCTCAATCATCACATGTGCAAGATCTCTAAGATTTTCCAATTTCGCAAATTTTTCATCTTCTCGGATATTGTCAATGTAAATACCAAGTTGATGCTCAGGAGATATTCGCTCCATAGAACTAAAATCTTCTGGATAAAACTCAAATAATTTAACTAGTTTTGAGTGATCAAACTCATGGAATGAATCAATAGGACCCAAAGACATAGTACAACCAAGTAATTCAATGCTTACGTCATCAAAACAGTCATTGAACTCTTGAATTTACATATCCGATTCTTAGCCCTTCTCTTCCACGAACACTAACAGAAAAAAAAACAAAACAAAAAAATTTGATTTAGTAAGTGGCTAGGTCAACTTATGTTTTTTAGATAGACCTTAAAATATGGAGTTTTATTTACTTTTTTTTTTTACTTTCTATGTGTAATTTGTGTAGGCTCTAGGGATGTTAATAAGGGCTTTTAAACCCAGCCCATCCCTGCTTATTTAAAGCTCAGTCCTAAATAAACCATAACCCTTTTTAAGTCCTATAAAAATTGTAATATAGGGTTAAACCTTTTTGAGACCTTTTTGAAGTGGTCATGTTTTTTTTACTTAAGAAACAACCTTTATAATAAAGTTTTGAATAAAATTTAGAAAGTAAGACACGAACCACACAACTAATAAGTCATAAAAAAAAACGCAAACATTTTGGCGGGAAAACGAGATTTGACGTTTTTGGCGAGAAAACGAGATTTTACGTTTTTGGCGGGAAAACGAGATTTTACGTTTTTGGCGGGAAAACGAGATTTTACGTTTTTGGTGGGAAAATAGAATTTTACGTTTTTGGCGGGAAAATGAGATTTTATGTTTTTCGAGGGAAAACGAGATTCTACGTTTTTGGCGGGAAAACGGAATTTTACTTTTTTGGCGGGAAAACGAGATTTTGCGTTTTTGGCGGGAAAACGAGATTTTACGTTTTTGGCGGAAAAACGAGATTTTACGTTTTTGGTAAGAAAACGAGATTTTACGTTTTTGGCGAGAAAACGAGATTTTACGTTTTTGACGGGAAAACAAGTTTTATGTTTTTGGCGGGAAAAAAATGATTTTGGTTTACACATTTGATTTTGGTGTTGTTTAGGTTTGTATTTAAAAAAATTGGGTTAAAAACTTAGCCATGTAAAAAACTTAACCATGTAAATTCAGCCATTTTTAGCCCTATTATAAAATACAGGGTTTATGGCTTAATTTTTTATACAAGGCCCGGGCTAACCCTGTGAGTTTGAGCCCATATTAACATCCCTAGTGGGCTCTAACAATATATGAACTCATATTTAAAATAATTAACTTTTGCTAGTTAACAAAAAAACAAAAAACAATTAGCATGTGGCACAGAGATAAGTTTTAATTTTAAATCATTAATTTTAGCTACGTACAAAAAAAAAAATTACCATGGGACACGTGCCCTTAAGTCTTATACATACATCCGTCCATGATCATGATATACCAACGTCTATATAGAATTAGACATAGATTTTGGATTCAAATCCGAAAAACAACTCCCAAAATATAGATTTGTAAAACAATTTCCTAATTAAAAATTATTATATGGTATGCTAATTGGTGACTGCATCCTTTTTTATAAAAATCTACCCTTTTTTCAATTAATAAGTATATGTCCCCTGTAATCAATCAGAACTATTTTGTCTTCTTAGATATTTTTTTATCAGGAAAAGCCACTTGTTAAGATTTTTGTTTTAAAACTCTTTTTTCGAGAAAAACGCATGTAGTTTTCAAACTTTAAAGCCACCGAGATTTGCTTTACTAGTTCTTCAAAACGACACGCATGGTCCCACTCATTACAAAACCAAACCCCATTATGCAAAAGCTCCCTTCTTTTGCCCAAACTCTCGCTTTCGCTTTTTACACACAACAAAAACAAAACTTTAATTTTTCCTATTTAACCCAAAACCATTACACATTTCTAACTTTCCTTTCATTGATCACATAACCCATGTCAAATCTACTTCCTCTACCTCCTCCACCGCAGTCGCAACCGCCCGAAACGCCGCCATGGGACACGCCGTCGTCTATATGGTATACTCCAAGAACCACGCCATGGAGAACACCACAGAGCACACAATCCACACCACTTAACCAAATGGTTTTAACAAAACCACCGGCGGTTAAATTCAAAGGTCTTGATCCAGAGTCGAGGAAAGATACGGTGATTCTCCGGCAGCCACGGAATAGCAGGACCAATCCGTTGATATGGTGTGTTGCCGGTTTATGTTTTGTGTTCAGCCTTTTGCTTATCTTCTTCGGGATCGCTACTTTGATTGTGTTTCTTGCGGTTAGACCAAGAACCCCTGTTTTTGACATCTCAAACGCGAACCTACACACAATCTACTTCGACTCGCTGGTGTATTTCAACGGCGATTTGTCGATGCTGGTGAATTTCACAAACCCTAATAAGAAGATAGAAGTGAAGTTTGAGCAGCTTGAGATAGAGCTCTTCTTCTTCAATAAATTGATTGCGGTGCAAGGGGTCCAACCATTCTCGCAGAGTAGACGCGAGACGAGATTGGAACAAATCCGTTTGATCTCGAGCTTAGTCTACTTGCCTCTAAACCATGCCGTGGAGCTCAAGAGACAGATGCAAAACAACAAGATAGAATATGAGATTAGAGGTACCTTCAAAGTCAGAGCTCATTTTGGGATGATTCATTACTCTTATCGGCTTCACAGTAGGTGCCAACTTCAGATGACCGGTCCGCCAACCGGAATCCTAGTTTCTCGTAACTGCACGACAAAGAGATGATGATGAAGACGAAAAAATGGTTCTCGGAGTCATCTTCACAGTCTCTAGCTTTGGCATGTTCTTCAAGTATAGATCTCTTTTTGCTTACCCACAAAATGTATAAAAGAAAAGACCAAGTGAACTATATCCAAGAACAGAGATCAAAGTTTGTACTATTTCCAAGATCAAGAAATTGGAAAGATATTATCTTTCTAGGCAACAGATTTCTAATTAAACCATTAGACACAGTTCCAAGAACCGTGGTGATTTTTTGTACTGTTGAACATACCTGAACCACCAGAGAAAATATTTAAGACCAAAAGCAAAAGAGGTATCAAACATTAGATTCTTATGTTGGTTCCCTTTAGGGCTTAAAGTAGTCAAAAACGCAAAAACGCAAAAACAAAGAAAAGGAATCTTACCCATTTTCTAGCATATGCCAACATAGAGGATTTTAAAATTCAAAATCTCAACTAAGACTAATACTTTGTACAGGAAACTTCAAATATTAGATACAATGGCCTCACATAGCGAAAAGTTGAGCAGAAATTGTTTGGCTAAAACCGCAACTGGTTTCAGTAGACAGGCATGTAAAGTTGATTGTATATAAAACCACACAAGTCTCACCAAATGGGGGCTTTAAGAAACATCACATGTCTAATGGTAGGCTGAAACAGGGATCAAATCACATTTTTTTATTCTTTTATCAGAAAGAAAGAAATAAAGCAACCAAATCTCTTTCTCTCTCTGTAATTCCTCAAACCAACGTGCGTCAATTGATTATCTAGACGAAACAGAAATGATCAAGAAACTTTACCTGTGATCCTAGCGATTCAAACTTATTAGCCACATGGAGAACAATCTTGAACATTCTCTGATCCTATTCATCTCTCGAGCACTCTCAAAGTGTAGACATGAAAATTAAATATTAAGAAACCAGAGCAAAACAAACAAGACCTTGACGCTAACAAAGAAAAAGGGATTTCAGTTTGAAAATGGAGAAACATGAAGTGAAAACATTATATATATCCTCTATAAAGATCTAATCCGTTGGCACAATCAATACCTATCTCTCATTTAGAGAATCTATATATAACATGATCCTGATGAAGCTCTTAAGCGTCAACATTATTAAAAGGTCCAGAGAACAAAATCCAAAGCAAATGGACCAAAGAAGAAAAATAATGTGGATCTTGACTTCTTCCATTGCAACGCCCTCAAACCTCAGCCGGAGTCTTAGCCACAATAGAGAGAGCATGTAACCCGCTCTGCAACTCGTCTTGCAACAAGTGATATATCATCCTATGTCTCTTGACCAAGCTTTTACCTTGGAAAGCATCCGAGACGATTCGCAAGTTGAAATGTGTTTCCCCATCAGCACCAGCACTACCTCGAACAGCGGCATGTCCTGCGTGCTGGTAAGAAACATCTTCAACTTCTAACTCAACAGGATTTAGCTCCTTCTCCAATTTCTCTCTAACCCTCATCCCTCTATTCCCTAAAGCAACAATATTTGACCCACTATCGGAATCTTCAATCTTTTCTGTTCCCAAATCCTCCCCAATTAGACTAGGTTTGGACTCCGAAACCGCCTCAAGAACACTGGCTTGGTCGCTTGTTTCAGGAGTAGATGCGAAGCTGGATTCTGAAATTTCTCCAGAGCTTGTATCCTCCTCAGCTTTGACTTCCAGAAAAAGAGCCTTCTTCTGCATCAACTTGAGCATATTAAGGAATCCATTGTTTCTTGAAGGGGTCAGACTCTGCTGCAAACCGAGAAGAACCGCGAAATCAGGTGTTATCCTCAAAATCTCAGGCACGGGTCTTCCAGATAAACCCTGAACTAGAAGAGCAGCTAGCCCTTTGGTGAGAACCGAGTCGGAATCAGCTTCGTACACGACGTTGCGTTCCTCGTCAAAGAAAGCCCTAACCCACACCTGAGAAACGCATCCTTCAACTTTGTTCTCCCTCGTCTTGAATTGGGAATCGAGCGGTTTCAGATTCTTCCCGTAGAACAGAAGCTGCTCGTACTTGGCCTTTGGCTCCTGTACCGATTGGAATAGCTTGACGATCTCTTGTAGCTTCGGAGGAAGCTCTTCGATGGGTTGAAGGTCTACAGAACTCGACGGAGATGATGAAGCCGATGGCGGATGAACGATTCCGGTTGATATTTTCTGGAATGTGACGATCGTCCGAAGAAATGAGGGAATTGGCCGCAAAATCAGGGTTTTCGCCGGATAATGAACGGAAGATATCAAGGTCCGCTTGAACGGAATCAGGCGAAGCGAAGAAACGCAATAAGAAGAAGACATCGCTACTCGACTTGAAAGCTTTCGAGAGAGACGAAGAGAGACGAATGACGAATGAATATTCCAAATCAAACCACAATCGCCAATTATGGAAAATTCCAATTTTGGCAATTAAACCGGGAATGTACCGGAACTGCTGAGAGTCTGCACGAAGAAAGAAAAAAAAAAAAAAATCCAAATCACTTGCGGGGTTGATTCTGAACCATTATAAAGTATACGACTCTTTTCGCACAAAAAGGGAAAAAGAAAGAAAGATATCTAGATTCCATTCTAGCTTGGAATCGTCTTCCTTCTTCTTCGTTCGTCACCTCACCACGCTCCGCTAATATTTTATACTAAATCGATCATGTCCGAATCCAGCTTTTTCTTGTCTAAACAATCAAACATATATAGTTGTATAATTAATTAATAAGATTAATTTTGTCCTTTTCTTTCCTGAGATTCTATTGTTTAACTTCCATAGAAACTGCATCTCCATTTTAATTGAGGATCCTTCAGAGCGGAGCTGAATCTGGGTAATTTTGAATCTCATTTTGTGGCTTCATTGCAATTTCTGACAAAGCCATTTGCTTTTGTTTCTCTCTTAAACGATCTGTCTCTGTTACATAACACGATCTCACCTTGAGATGTTCGAAAATGGTGATTCTGGTTCAGGCTTTGGTTTTCTTCCGTATTGATTACATGTGATAACCAGAGGGTTTTAGATTTCTGGATAGATTTCGCATTATTTTGATCTATGCAAACAAATGAGTTCGGTTTCACAGTGCTATTCATGATGCTTCATATGTTTTGGTTGCAGCTGAATTTTCACTCTTCTATTTATCTGTTCTGCTGGATAAAGTGGGGTTCGATTCACATTGTAATAAGAATAATAAGTTAGGATTGTAGAAGTAAATTGCAGGAGAATACTCGGAGATTCTCTTTGATCGCTAAAACTCTTATGTTCACAATGATTGTATGATGTAAAAACTTTATGAACTGAGAGACATGTAAATCTAGTTGAAGGGTTCTGAATAATCAGGTTTTGTCCTGATAGGGTGGTGTAAGATTCTCTGTTTTTTTTTTGTTTGCTTATGCATGATTATATGACAGAGATTAAGATATTTTATATGGCTTACCTATGTTCAATATCCAGAATTCTCGTCGGGATGGGTTCTAAGTCCGTGGTTGACATGATACAAGCCTCCTCGGGGGTTCATTTTTCTGGTTTCCATGTGAACGGGCAAGTGAATGGGCTGGAACCAAGAGCAGTTAAGGAAACCACTTCTGCATCAGAAGAGATCCAAAGGCAGCCTTTTGTAATAGGTCAGTTCTGCTTTTACAAGGCTGTATTTTTTTGCTGAGTAGACCGGTTGTGGATAAAGAAAAGCTTGTTGGACGGTCTTGATTTGAGATGTTGTTGCTTGAGTCTTAATGGTTAGGTGTTGCTGGAGGCGCAGCATCGGGAAAGACTACTGTTTGTGATATGATAATCCAACAACTGCATGATCAGCGTGTTGTACTTGTTAACCAGGTAATTTTGTTTCATGATGTGAAGTGATAACCACCGGCCTGATCTGTGTGTTCTAATGTATATGAAGTCAATTGAATTCCACACAATTTAAAAGTACAATATTACCTGCTAATAACGTGTAGCTGAAGTTTAACATGGTTCAACCTTGTCACTATTGTTTAGATATTTGTGTCAGTGTATGTATCTAATTCTCAAATAAACTACAAATTGCTCCACTAAATATCCAATGATAAATAATTTGGCAGGACTCATTCTATCATAGTTTGACTGAAGAAGAACTTGCTAGAGTTCATGAATACAACTTTGACCACCCGGGTGAGAATATATATATTTGGAATGTGGCTGCTTTCTGTAATCTGCTCTTGTCAACTCATAATGTCTCAAAAGGATACTATATTTCCCGTCTTCTTTGGGGTTATTAAGGCATAACCTCCACCCATATTCTTCAGTGACATCCAGTGATTGGTGTATTCTCTTGTATATATCTCGTGATTTTCAAGGAATTTCATCCCTGACAATACCTTACTAGCTGGTGGGAAATATGAGCAAAAATTTATGTAGTACTCTTTGTCATCCTCTGTATACTTTTGTTTATCTTGATTCTAATGATTTATTATTGTTTCTGTAGACGCATTTGACACAGAGCATTTGTTGTCTTGTATGGAGAAATTGAGGCAAGGGGAAGCTGTAGATATTCCAAAATACGATTTCAAAACTTACAAAAGCAGTGTTTTCAGAAGGGTAACATCTCCCTTCTCAGCATCGCTCATAATCATATTATTAATTGATTTCAATGATCTTAGGATAATGATGGATACTTGAGACGCCTTTTTCATTTTCTTGCTGCCCCTTCCTGTAACAATAACAATGTCCTAGATGTTGTCACTGGCTTTTATCTGGTTAGGGATCTAGCCGGATATACATATTTTATCTTATCGATGCTCTGATCTTGAAATATTTAAATCTGCAGGTAAATCCTACGGATGTAATAATTCTTGAAGGGATACTTTTATTCCATGATCCACGTGTCCGAAGATTGATGAACATGAAGATTTTTGTTTGTACAGGTCATTTGTTCCCTCTTCCCATGATAATTACTGTAAACTCTTGTGTCTACTGCTACATTCCATTTCCTTTTTTTATAGCTTCACTTGGCTTTTTCTGCTGGTAAGATTCCACATGAAGGAACAACTTCTTAAACTTTAAGTAATGCTTTAAAATTTTTAAATTAGCAATTCAGCTATTTCACATTGCAATTTTTATTCCTGTGCAGATGCTGACGTTCGTCTGGCAAGAAGGATAAGAAGAGATACTGTCGAGAATGGTAGAGATATCGGCACAGTACTTGACCAGGTTAGCTTGTGTTAGTTTTGTTACTGCATATATTATCTACAAGAACAATGAGAAATGGTTTACGTATGGCACTTTGAATATTCCGTTGCTCTGATAGCCATATTAGTTTGAGTTTTGAAATCCATATGTTTTCTGCTGATATGTTATGTTGATGTCAATCTCTTAATGCAGTACTCAAAGTTTGTGAAGCCTGCTTTTGATGACTTCATTCTTCCAACGAAGAAATATGCAGATATTATAATCCCTCGTGGTGGGGATAATCATGTAGCTATTGACTTAATTGTGCAACATATTTGCACCAAGCTGGGTCAACATGATCTCTGTAAAATATATCCTAATCTCTATGTTATACACTCAACATTTCAGGTAACTAGTATATCTTTCTCATCGAACTACAAGTACAGCATTTGGTATTCTTGTTATTACCAAACACAACTTTCACTACAAATTGCTATCTCATGCAGATAAGAGGGATGCACACCCTTATACGAGATTCTCAGACAACCAAACATGATTTTGTCTTTTATTCTGATCGATTGATTCGGCTGGTAGGATTATTAAATCTCTTTCAAATGGTTGAACAAAGTTCCCTGTCCTATGTCTTTTCCGTTGTGTGATTGTTTTCTTACATTTATCAGGTCGTAGAACATGGTCTTGGACATCTTCCTTTTACTGAAAAGCAAGTGATTACTCCAACCGGTACGCTTATGGGAATGATCTTTCTATTGTCCAATGTTGTTAGTGAATTCACAAGATTCTTTATGTATAGATGTAGTGGTTAATCACAATGATTACTAGATCATAGATACCCCCGTCACCTGTTTCAGGATGTGTATACTCTGGTGTGGATTTCTGTAAACGGTTGTGTGGTGTCTCTGTGATTAGAAGGTACTTTCCGATATCCTAACTTTAATTGAAGAGAAACTTTGGCTCCATACATATCTCATTCTCTCACCAACGTGACGGTTTTGAAATAATGCTAGCGGTGAGAGCATGGAGAATGCACTGCGAGCATGTTGCAAAGGTATCAAGATCGGGAAGATCCTAATTCATAGAGAAGGTGACAATGGTCAACAGGTAAACGAGTCACTCCTATTTCAGCCCAGGTGTTTTCTTTCACCGGTACTTGACGTCTGAATCACTCTGCAGCTTATCTATGAGAAACTGCCCAATGATATCTCGGAGAGGCACGTCCTATTGTTGGATCCTATTCTCGGCACAGGTAATTGACCCGTCTTTCTTCATCATTGAAAACACTCTAATTCCTCTTTTTTCTCCGTCTATTGCACACAGTTAGTCAATTCAACACCTTTTGAGTGCCTGATGACACTAGAATTGAACATCTTTTCAGGAAATTCAGCAGTTGAAGCTATCAATCTCCTTATAAGCAAGGGTGTACCCGAGGGAAACATCGTATTTCTAAACCTTATCTCGGTCAGCTAACACACACCCTTGGCATATCATCTATACCCCTTGTGGTTACTCCTTATCCATGTTTATCCACAAGAATGCAGCTGGATTGAGATAATTTTTTTTCTCTTTGTTTAACCAGGCACCTCAAGGTGTTCATGTGGTCTGCAGAAAATTCCCAAGAATGAAGATAGTGACATCTGAAATTGAAAATGGATTAAACGAAGAGTTTCGTGTTATTCCTGGAATGGGCGAGTTTGGGGACCGATATTTTGGCACAGATGACGACTAGGACACTGTGGTCCTGCAGCATTAGTTGTCCCTTCCATGGCCCGCAGTGCAGTTTATCTATGCAATCACCATCCTATCCGCTACAACGGCTACACAAACCATCCTATCCGCTACAACGGCTACACAAACTATCGAATGAATCCCCTTTAACTATGTTGATTTTCCCATTTAAACCCCCTCAAGTTCTTGGGAACAGTTTTGATTTACTTATGAATGCCCAAGTGATGGCTGATCGAACTCGGGACTCAGGAATGGATACTCTGAAACTCCTGTGTACCATAGCCATTTATAATTATCCTTGAAACTCTTGAAACTCCATCTGCAACTCCTGTGTACCATATAAATATCCTTGGAACTCTTGAAACTCTATAAGAATAAGACATCATTTGGCTTCAATGTCCAAAAATATCTCATGTTTGTAAGTTTGGATGCACACACGTGTGGTTAAAGTGTGTGAGAGAGGTACTATACAAAAGACTCTGATTTTGTTTTGTACCTACCACTTTTTCTTCTCCACATATCCAAGACTTTGGGGATAAAGCTGGGATCATTGGCTGCCATTTGGTAGTAGAAGCTATCACCCATTTGCTTTATCCGAGGTTGATAATCTTCCTCGGGCTCTCTTTCTGACACGTATGTCAGAATTCTAACAGTATATTCCTCGTAGATATTACCTATATATATATCAAAACTTGCAGGTACTTAAGGCTTTGTCTTGGCCTCCTCGTCCTCTTCAGCAAAGTCTCTCTTGCACTCCAAAAAGTAACCATGTCTGCTTTTGTCGGCAAATACGCAGGTAACATGCACTCTTCTCTCTTATCAACTCTTCGTGTTTCAGTCTCGTCAGCTTCTCTCTAATGTGCTTTCTGAGTTCAGATGAGCTGATCAAGACGGCCAAGTACATTGCAACACCGGGAAAGGGCATTTTGGCGGCAGACGAGAGCACAGGAACCATCGGGAAACGATTCTCCAGCATCAACGTTGAGAACATTGAGTCCAACCGCCAAGCTCTCCGTGAGCTCCTCTTCACTTCCCCTGGCGCGCTCCCTTGCCTCTCCGGTGTTATCCTCTTCGAGGAAACCCTCTACCAGAAAACCTCTGATGGCAAACCCTTTGTCGACTTCCTCCTGGTCCGTCCCCGAAAAACCTAACTCCAGCTCTAGTTTTAATCATCGGGTTCAAGAGTTGCAGAGTTGAAGACATGACTCAAATGGAACTTAAGGTTTCTATATTCGGATTAATCTGATTCTTTTTCTGTATCAGGAGAATGGAGTTATCCCCGGAATCAAAGTGGACAAGGGTGTGGTTGAGTTAGCAGGGACCAATGGCGAGACCACTACTCAGGGTCTAGACTCGCTTGGTGCACGTTGCCAGGAGTATTACAAGGCAGGAGCCCGGTTTGCCAAATGGCGTGCAGTCCTCAAGATTGGGGCCACCGAGCCAAGCGAGCTCTCCATCCAAGAGAACGCCAAGGGGCTGGCACGTTATGCCATCATCTGCCAGGAGAACGGACTGGTTCCGATCGTCGAGCCAGAGGTGCTTACTGACGGGAGCCACGACATCAAGAAATGTGCTGCGGTGACCGAGATGGTTCTTGCTGCGGTGTACAAGGCCTTGAACGACCACCACGTCCTCCTCGAAGGCACTCTTCTTAAACCTAACATGGTCACTCCCGGCTCCGACAGCACAAAGGTAACGAAACTAGCTGTAGGGAATCCGGTTTGGTTTTGGTTGTGTTTTCGACTTTTCGGTTTTATTGAAACTGAAACCAAATTATTCTTCTAACAGGTTACACCGGAGGTGATCGCGGAACACACGGTGACAGCTCTCCGCCGCACGGTGCCACCAGCGGTGCCAGGAATCGTGTTCCTCTCAGGCGGACAGAGCGAAGAGGAAGCAACGCTAAATCTGAACGCGATGAACAAGCTCGATGATTTGTTGAAGCCATGGACGCTCACTTTCTCTTTTGGCCGAGCCCTTCAGCAAAGCACCCTCAAGGCTTGGGCCGGTAAGACCGAGAACGTAGCCAAAGCTCAGGCCACGTTCTTGGCTAGGTGCAAGGCCAACTCGGAGGCTACCCTCGGGAAATACACTGGCGGGGCTTCCGATGACTCAACCGCCTCTGAGAGCTTGTTTGTGAAAGGATACAAGTACTAGGAGCGTCTGATGCGGTTTGGGTATATATGAATGTTTCGTTGGCGTTTTTTAACTGTTTAAATGTATTTCGATTTGGTTTTAGCGTTTGACCAAACTGTGTAATGTTATTAAGCTGTGTCTATGCTCTCTTGTCATGGTTTCTTTAATATTTTCGCGCCATGACATAACTGTTTGTTTCAAAAGTTCGTTAATATCACCTCAGTGGGCCCCACAAGGAGAGTTTTTAATTTTATCGTCTTCTGACTCGCAAAACAACACGCGTCACTTATTATTTTAATTTTAAGATTTCCTTCAGAACTGTTTGGTTGAAAACTCTATAAAACCAAATATTTAATTTTTTCGATTACATAATTTTATAAAATTAGAGAGGATCACGTTGTTTGCTTATTAATTTGGATGATTTTTGTTTTGTACGATTATTAACATTAAGTTTTATAAAATTAGTGTCATTTTGGCTGGAAAGTCATTGTTATCGAGACAGCACATGCTCATGTGATGAGGGTCCACGTGATCCACTCGCTTCTGTCTTAAGCCTCTCTTCTTCTTCGTCGACGCAATTTTACAAATCATCAAAATTAACAAACAAACAACGACAAAAACAAAACGAAATACGAATCTTTTCTCGTATGTAACTCCAAATACTCCCTTGGCAATTATTTTATTATTTATGTAATACCAAATTTATCATTCTTTCATTGCCTCTTCCATTTTCTCAAATTTCCTTCGTTGAAATAGATTTTGTTGAGTTGTACATGTATGTTAATATATATTTCAACATACATATATATACACTATATTAACAAGATTGATGACATCCACGTACTGTTCCCCAATCACCGCAATCAACATGGAACAGCTCTAATACATAAAATGAAAGAAAGTTGTGATGTTAAATTGTTAATATTAATATGCGTTACAAAAATATAAATTTGGTAGGTCAACGGGTCGTCCGGGTTGTGTAAGACATCATCAAAGATCCGAGATCGGATCACACAAATCGCTACAATCAACATGGAACACTGCATGCCCTAGGGAAGATAAACCTCCATGAGCCCAAACTTCATAATAAATATTACCGAAGATCTAGAGAGTACGCATCTATACACATGAATATCTTGGACTCACATGTTTCATTTTATATTCGAATTTTAAAGCCACGTTGTGTTTAATTTAAAAGATACACACTCAAACTATTTTCAATCTTAACTAATTTATTATTGATATAGGAAAATGACACTTGATCAGTATATTGGAATCGTCACATGTACTTGTCAATGGCTGGTTCAGATATTAAATTTATTCCTTGATGCTAACTATGATATTTATTTATATTTATCCACATATAATAGATGATTTGATCCAAACTTATATGGGATGTGTACAGATACTATTGCTTAATGCTTATCCAAAAAGAGACGAAATGGTTTTGGAGGGAATAGAAAATAACAGGCAACTAATTAGAAGAAGAACATAGTTCTTAACCCAACAAAAAAAGAGAGGGGAAATAGAGAACAGAGAACTCTTGATTCTACAAAGTTTTTTTTCTATTTTTATGACATTTTAATGATATTTACGTCTCCAAAACATGGTATGTATTTTTTTTTTTTTTTTTTGGGTTTGTAACATGGTATGTGTACTCTAAACGTTAACTTGTTTTATGCTGGTTACATTACTTGTAAATTAAAATTACAGAAAACAATTTTTAAAATCTACATGCAGTTATAGTACTTGTTGATCCGTAAATCACACAAAAGGGGTAAAACAATACTTTTAGTCGGAATCTCGTTTATTGATCAATATCGGCGTTACAACAGAGTAAATGAGATTTGCAAAGACAAAAGATCTTGAGGTCGGTAATGAGCTCTCTCTCTATTCTTTGTCTCTGCGGAAGTTCTGGATCTTTTTGAGGAATGAGCCTCCTCCTTTATTTATAGTGTTTTTGAGGCGGTCGAAAGGAAGATTTCTCCTTTTCCGAGTTCGATTAGGAAAAGGAAATCTTCCGGTTTTCTCTCCGAGATAAGGATAAGTTCCTGATATCTCGAAGAGTCGACCAAAGAGAATATTTCCTTTTCCGAGATCGGTGGGAAAAGGGAAATATTCCTGTTTCGTCTGTTGTAACGGGTCGGGCTTGTGATGGGTCTAGATCGGTAGCCGAGATGGGCTTTCAGCGAGATTCCGAGCTCGGCCCAATGTTTTCGGGCCGACTTGTCTTTGATCCGAACCATCGTAGACCGGTCTTGATTGAACCGATCTCGGTTCGAACCGAGTTAAACCAGGGGGTGCTAATCCCCCCTCTAACAATTGGTCCCCCCCTCAGTTCGGCGAGGGAGTTTATGAGTTCGGTGAATTTTAGGGGGTATTCTTTAGCTCGGTTAAAACTGAGATCGGTATGATCTGATCAGATTCCATTTCGAGTTCGGCGAATTTCTTTCGAGAATAAAGATCGGAATTCTCGCGTTTTGACTAGTCTTTTGAATTTTTGGATTCGGCTGATTTCTCTCGGGAAGGGGGCGTCGATTCATATTCTTCGGCCACAGAATTCGAAGAGCCGCGTGTCGATTCGTATTCTTCAGCTACAGAATTCGAAGAGCCGCGTGTCGATTTGTCTTCTTCGATCGCGTACTTCGAGGAACCGTCATCATTACTTTTTTCTTTATAAATATCGCTCGATCCTTCCTCATTTCTCACTTCTGTTTATTTTCTTCGCAAAGGTATTTCTTCTTTCTCTCTCTAGACGCTCTCCCTTCTCTCTAGATTTTTTTTGTTTTCCGTTCTCCGATCGTCTCCTCCGCCGTGATTTCTCCGATCTGCTTGGAGATTTTCAAGTTCTTCGTTAGTATTCGAGTTGTTCTTCATCAGTTCTTTCTTTCGATCGAGATGACTTCTGAAGGTGATTCTATTTCTGTTGGGGACCGATCTCCTAATCAAGACTTCCCAGACCTCAGACGTTTCATGGACGACTCTGTTTCGAGTTCGGATATGCAAGAATTATTCAGACATAACTCGCGTCGTGGTGATGCAAGCAGTTCCGGGGTTACTGCCACTGGGCCGAGAAGTCCAAGGGTTACGATCGAAGTTCCTCATCTTATTGATGAGGACGAACTTGAAGAAGGAGTGGTTGAATCAGACGAACAGATTCGGGCAGATCGGGAATTTGCGGCTCGGCTTGCGGAGGGTGATGATGCTGCCTGTCCGGACGATCACGCCGTATCGCCAGAGCTTCGGGATGATGTTCCCAGGTCGGCTACCGGACGGGTGATTGAAAAGCCTGCGATCATTAGACCGTCTCGCTCTACCGCGGAGACGGTTCAAGTTACGTTGGAGAGGTGCAATGCTCCAAATGATCTTACTTTTAAGATCCCGAAGGAGACCGATCGTCCGTGGGATGCTCCTGCTGGGTATGTGTGCGTTTACGAGGAGTATTTCAGAAGCTGCAGTCTTCAATTTCCTATTCCCGAACTCTTCTACAAGTACTGTAAGAGACGTCATATCGCGATCTCCCAGTTGATGCCGGCCACGGTAATAAATCTTATGGGTCTTCTTTCTCTCGGTGAAGAGTGCGGTATCCCGATCACGGCTAAGATTTTCGAGAGGCTGTTTCGGGTAAACCTGTCAAAGGCGAAGCCTTGGTACCTATCGGCTTGCGCGAAGCCGGAAGCCGATCTTGTTACCGGGAATAAGCCGAGTAAGGTTAACAACTGGAATGCACGGTACTTCTTCGTGAAGATTGACGAATTTTCCGTAGAGCGTCCGGATGGGAGTTACCGAACTCAGTGGAGGACCCCTATCGGTAGATCTTGGCTCTTGATTTCTATTTATCGTGCTATTTTGCCTAAATTATATTTCTTCTTTTTTCTTTTCAGATCGTCACACGCCAGGCTTCCTTATAACCACACCGGGGTTCACTTTCCTCCACGCGAAGCAGTTAAGTGAGGCTGGTAAAGTTCGGTGGCCTGAAGCCTACCAAGAGAAGCTTGACTTGAAAGCGAAAAGAGTTCTTAGAGGTAAATTTTGATAGGTTTTTCTTCTCAGTTCGGCAGTCTCCTTTATCTGTGTTCTTTCCTTTTCCAGCAAACCCATCTCGTCGTCGAAAAATGAAGTTCGGTGATATCCCTGATCTCTCTGCCGAGATGGATGGTGATGAAATGGATGCGGACATTCCCTTGGCAGCCGATCAGGCAAATCCCGAGGCTATGGCTGAAGAAATCGGCCATGGAGAGGTTCCTCCAATGGCCGAACCCGAAGCTCCGGCTGAAGAGACCGGTCAGGACGAGGTTCCTGTACTGGCCGAACCTAATGCTCCAGTCGAAGAGATTGGCCAAGGAGGGGTTCCTGCTGGGGAACGCACTTCTCTTCCAGCCGAAAGGAAAAAGAGAAAAAAGACAAAGAAGGGGTCTCGGCGGGCTGCTGATTCAACTGCTAGGGTTGGTACCGAGCATACCGAAGATGGTGAAGGCGGCGAGGGGAGAACCGAACCCCATATTGCCGAAGAAGAAACAGTTGTCTTATCGGACGACTCTCCAATGCCAAAGAGGCGTCGGGCGTCCGATCTTGAGGCCGACTCTTGGGATTACGTTGAATCGTATCGGCGCTTGAGTTTCGGCCCGGACTTCCTTCCGCCGGTCGATTGCCTTCGCCAATCTGCGGCTTATAAGAAACTGGCCCAGACTACTGCTGAGGTAAACCCTTTTCTCCCTTTTATCCTTGAGTTCGTCGTTCCTTGTCCTTCTTTTTTCTAAGGTTCGATATTTTGACAGATGGTTGCCCAGACGAATGAGATCGTCGGGTCTTATGACCGAGAGCTCGGAGCCTCCCGTCGCCAGGCTTTTGAAGCGAGGGTTCAAGTGGTGGAGCTTCGTAAGGAGCTGAATGTGTCCGAAGACAGAGTGGAGGCGGGTGATCGCGCGGTAGCCGAGCTGACCCGCGAGATTGCTGCTTTGAAGAGATCCAACGCTGAGCTGGAGTTGGAAAAGGATGCGCTTGCGGTGAAGTTATTTGCGGAGACTTCTCGATTGAGGGCTGGTCGTGCTCAACAAATCTCGAAGAGGAAGGAGGTTACCGAGAAGTGTCAAGTTCGGCTGCAGAAGGTAAAGGATCATCTGTCGGCGATTGACCAGGCGAAGAAGCCATTCCTTGTTATCAGGGGGTCGAGTTAACGGGCCGGCGATTGACTACGGTAGCTTCGAGTTAAACCAGGGGGTGCTAATCCCCCCTCTAACAGTACTAGCTTGTAGTTGTTACCCTCAAGTTGATTATACAAAAAAAAATTATAAAAAAAAAAAACTTAAAGCTACAACAACAAAAAATATTCATACAACTTTGTTAAATGACAATTCACGTTTTTCACCATTACTTGTTGTTTTTTGTTTTAAACGGAATCATCCGAGAAAGCAAAAGAACAATTAGAAGAAGCATGAGAAATGATTTTCTCATGCGACATCAATCGTGGCTCATTGCTTCCGCAACCACCACTTTTGAATTTGATCTTATCAGTCTCCGATCGTCCGACATCAATCTGCCTAATCTCTGTGAGCATTGCCACAACATCTTTCATCAGAGGCCTTTCACTTGCCCTGTTGCTTACACAGAGGAACGCCACCGCAAGAGTTTGAAGCATCTCATGCATAATCGGGTCAGTTCGTCCATTGAGTCTCGGGTCGAGAATCTTGCTCGGTTCTTTTTTCTCGGCTAAATGGTCTCTCACCCATTTAACCAAATGTGCACCACCGGGTAGATCCGGATCTAAAGGGTGCTTTCCGGTTAAAACCTCTAATAATACCACCCCGTAACTATAAACATCGCTCTTCTCGGTTATATGTTGCATCGAAGCATGTTCTGTAAGAAAACAAATTATAACAATCGATCATAATTAAACCAAATTCCGGAATTTGGATTAAAAGTATAATAAGGTTATCAAGCTTACCCGGAGCCATGTAACCATATGAACCAGCTAAAGGAGGCCGATTGCTCGGTTTTGATATATCAATTCCGGTATTTGGATTACCGGAGACGGTTCTAGCTAAACCGAAGTCGGCTAAGTAGGGTTCGAATTGGGGACCCAATAAGACATTCATAGCTTTAACGTCTCCGTGTATAATTGCGGGGAGACAATCGTGGTGGAGATAAGCAAGCGCGTGGGCCACACCAAGAACGACGTCGTATCGAGCTTCCCAATCAACTCCTCCTCCTTTCCCGGCGCCGTGAAGCCGAGAGCTCAGGTTGCCGTTGGGGAGATAATCGTAGAACAGGAGTTTCAGGTTCCGATTCGAGCACCAACCCAGAAGACGAACGATGTTCCTGTGACGAATCGATCCCAGAGTGTTGATCTCTGAGTTAAACGCACCGCTTTGTTCCCTTGCCCACATCTTCTTCACTGCCAGGGTCTCGCCGGACGGAATCATTATTCGGTAAACTACGCCGGAGCTTCCGGTTCCGATCACGTTTGCCGACGTCAGATTCTCAACGATGTCGTCGATCGAGAAATCGAGTTTTTGGTAAAGTGTCACATCCCACGAATCAATTTCTTCCTCGAGGAATCGTTTTCCGGCGACCCGTGCCCGGACCAGAGTGTAAACCGCCAGGAGCACGAGGACGGCGGTGACGGCGACGAGGATTGAAATGCCTAATTTAACAGCGGAATTGTTCCGGGTTGAGGATCCTAACCCGTCGGGTCGGGTCGAGATTCCGTTGGAGATGTAAAGCCCTTTATTTGAGGCGAGATCGGAGAGTGGGAGTCTCCGGAAGAAGGGCGTGTTGGGTAATTCGCCGGAGAAATCGTTGAAGGAGACGTTGAGGGAGACGAGGTTCTGCATATCCGATAGGACGATTAAGTTTCCCGTGAGTCGGTTGTGAGAGATGTCGAGCACTCCTAGGTTTTTCAAATCGGAGAATCTCGACGGGATTTCTCCGACGAACCCATTGCAGCTGAGATTAAGAGAGATTGCTAGAGACGGGATTCGACCCAATTCGTCTGGGATTTCTCCGGAGAAGGCATTGTCGCCAAGATCGAGGAGCTGTAGACTCCGACAAGTGGAGATTTCTCTAGGGATTTCGCCGGAGAATCGATTCGTCGCGAGATTGAGCTTCGTAAGTTCGGTCAACAACCCGATTCCCGGAGGCAGATGACCCGACAGAGAATTATCTGAGAAATCAATGAACTTCAGGCTCTTTGGGAGCGTACCGAGAAATGAACCGGAGAGACTGTTCGAGTGAAGATCGAGGAACTCGAGGCTTTCGCAACCAGAAATCGCCGGAGAGAGTGTCCCGACGAGACGGTTTTCGCTTAAATCGATAAAGTTGAGATTTTTCAGGTTCCCGATTTCCGCCGGAATACTCCCGGCAAGTCTGTTTCCGTTGAGTCTCAACCGGTAGAGATTCGCACAATTTCCGATATCCGGCGGTATGAATCCGGACAAATCATTGGAGAGAAGAAGAAGCTTCGTGAGGTTTCGTAATCCAAAGATCTCTTTTGGGATGGAACCAGAGAGACTGTTGTAAGAGAGATCAATGGCTTGAAGCTCTCCACACTGCGAGAGACTTTCGGGGATTTTACCGGCTAACATGTTCTGCCACGCGAAGAACATCGTTAAGCTTCTAAGGTTACCCATCAATGACGGAATCTCGCCGGTGATAAGGTTATTGTCGATCTCTAAATGCGTAAGCTTCGTGCAATTCGCTAGCTCTTCAGGGATCGTTCCTGAGATCTGGTTTACACTCAGCTGAAGCTCCTGTAGATTCATAAGATTCCCGAAGCTCCTTGGAATGTTTCCGGTGAGGAGATTTTCAGACAAATCGATAAGCCAGAGCTCCGGGCAGTTCCCGAGCTCGGTCGGGATTTTTCCGACGATATTATTCTCCCATAAGAGTAAGCTCTGCAGCTTCTTTAGACCTCCAATGGTCGTAGGGATCGATCCGGAGATCGAATTCTGGTACAAGTACAGATTCTGAAGCTCAGTACAGTATCCAATCTCATCCGGAATCGGACCAGACAACAGTGACGTATAAATTGCTATTGTCTGAACGCGTTTCAGGTTTCCAATCGACGCCGGGAGTTTCCCGGAGAGACTGGTCTCGGCGAGACCAAGCATAACTAGATTCTTGCAATTGCCTATCTCCCAAGGAAGCTCACCTCTTAGATTCTTGTTCCCACCAGCACGCAAGATTTCTAGATTCTTGAGCTCTCCGATACTCCTCGGAATCTCTCCGGAAAGCTTGTTGTCGAAGAGCATGAGCTCGACGAGACCAGGAAGATTCCCAATCTCCGCCGGAATCACACCTTCGAGATTGTTCGTGTTCAGAGAAAGAGTCTCGAGTTTCTTGAGCCTGAAGATTTCCACAGGGATATCGCCGGAGAGAGAATTATCCGATAAGTCGAGTAGTTTGAGCTCTGTAAAGTCTCCGATCTCCTTGGGAATTGCTCCGGTGAGATTGAGTGAAGATAAAGTGAGGGAAGTAAGGGACTTGAGGTTCCGGAGAATCGTCACCGGCGGAGAACCTTGCAAGTCGAAGCCTTTGAGTTGTATCTCGGAAACTTCTCCTTTCTGGTTACATGTTACGCCTAGCCAACTGCAGGGAGATGCGTCGGAGACGTTCCAGGAGGCGAGAGCGTGGCCGGATATGTTCAAATGGGACTTCCATGAGAAGAGAGCTTGACCTTGTTCATCGAGAGAGAAACAGGGGATGAAGAAGAAACAGAGAATGAATGGGAAGAAGGAGAGTCTATAGAAATATGGTGGCATCGGAGAAGACGAAGATGAGGAGGAAGAAGGAGAGAAGTGCGTTGGGATTGTAAAGCGAAGAACCCCATGGATTTTGGTTTTTCTTTCTTTATGGGAAATATAAATAAAACACAGAGCAGAGCAGAGAGAGAGAGAAGTAGCAAAGAAAGATTTGGATCCTACTTTCTACCTCTACACTTACTATTATTTTAATCTTTTGTTTTTCTTTTTAATAAAATTGAAAAGAGCCTATTTTAATCTTTAATAAAAAAATTTATAATCGTTTGTGTTTATGGTGAGACGAGATTAATGAACTTTAGAGAAATGATGTAAAGGCATACATGGATTTGAAAATGGTTGCGAATATTGCGATAGTTCTTGTTCATTATTCAAAAAAAAATTGAATGGCAAATTAAACTGATAAAAAAAAGTTATTCATATTCAAACAGGTCTTTTTCAAAGAGTTAGACCGAGTGAAAGTAAAGTTTATTTTAATCAATCATATTACATTAATACTATTTTCAAATACTAAATACGAGCAAATGTTATGAGCAAGGCTGCACCGTTCACGGCGAAGGAAAACACTCTCGTGGATCTTGGAAGCGGCACGATGGACTTCACTGCTTTTTTGTTTGTTTGTTTAATAATGGGGAAAATCGTATTTTAAACCCTCATGGTTGAAAAAAGTAATATTTTAAACCTTCATAATTTTGCACTATCACTTTAAACCATCAAAGTAAGGAAACTAACACATTAAACCTTCAATGTGGCAACTTTGTTCGCGCCGCCAAAAATGTGACTGGAACTGTTCAGTTTCCGGTAATTTTTTTTTTTTTTTTTTTTTTTTTTAACAGCTTAAATACTTAGAACGGTTCATAAATCCAACGTTTATAAATAATATATAACAAATAATATAAACTTAAAACGTAAAATATCGTTTTTCTGTCAAAAACATAAAATCCCAGCTTCCCGCCAAAAACGACACATCACGTTTTTCCGTAAAAACGTAAAATCTTGTTTTCGTGTAAAAAATGTAAAATCATGTTTTCCCACCAAAAACATAAAATCACGTTTTCCAGTCAAAAACGACAAATCTCTTTTTCCGTAAAAAATCATAAAATCTTGTTTTCCCGCCAAAAACATAAAATTATGTTTTCCCGTCAAAAACGTAAAATTTCATTTTCCCGCCAAAAACGTAAAATCACGTTTTCCGTCAAAGAACGTAAAATTTTGTTTTCCCGTAAAAAACGTAAAATCATGTTTTTACGGAAAAACGGGATTTGTCATTTTTGGCGGGAAAACGTGATTTTACGTTTTTGGCAGGAAAACATGATTTTACGGAAAAACATGATTTTACGGAAAAACATGATTTTACGTTTTTGGCGAGAAAATAAGATTTTACGTTTTTGACGGGAAAACGGAATTTTATGTTTTTGACGGGAAAATGATTTTATGTTTTTGACGAGAAAACGAGATTTTACGTTTTCGGCGGGAAATGAGATTTGACGTTTTTTTGATGGAAAAACGGGATTTTACGTTTTTGACAGAAAAACGGGATTTTACATTTTAAGTTATTTATTATTTATTATTTATAAACGTTGGATTTCTGAACCGTTCTAGGTATTTAAGATGTTAAAAAAAAAAAAAAAATTACACGTCGCCATCTTTTTACAGGAAACTGAACAGTTCCAGTCACATTTTTGGCGGCGCGAACAAAGTTGCCACATTGAAAGTTTAATGTGTTAGTTTCCTTACTTTGATGGTTTAAAGTGGTAGTGCAAAATTCTGAAAGTTTAAAGTGCTACCTTTTTCAACTCTTAGGGTTTAAAATGCGATTTTCCTTTTAATAATGTGATAAAGTAAGTTGTTCGGCGGATTCTTATATAAACACATTAAACAAAGTAACATTTATAAAGTGTTCATTCTCATACTAAGAATTGAAGTACTCAAATCCCTTAAACCACCCAATGCCGATATTATGTTGTGTAATTAGTTACAACAAACAGTTCCGGTCCAACAAAAATGGTGGTCCGAGACAAGAAAACAAAATGTGACTTTCTATAAATTACAAATTTGCAGAAGGAATTTTTTTTTTTTTTTTGCATTTCTGAAAAAAATATAGTAAATCCAGAAAAAAAAACATAACACTAATTCTGAAAAATAACTTTTCTTGTATTTTTTTTATGTGAAATCGTTCAAACTGATATATTTATTTATTTATTTTTGGTCATAATTTTGTGACTCAAACCAATAGTTTTTTAGTTAGAAAGTAATATGTTAAATAAAAAATATGTTAATCTAAAACTAAATATATAATCGATTAAAGACTAAAAAGGGTGGTGATCCTAGGTCATGATCTAACCCGCTTACCTTATGAATCGGGTCTGACAACAAACCACATGTATTTGGATTATAAAATTTACCATGTATAGAGTGGATGACTGGATTCTGTTTTTATTTTGAGAGAAATCAGAAGTGGTTACATTTAAACTATGATAATGTTATTAACGTAAAATATAAAAGAAAGAATATAGATCATCATCTACTTTGGGTCTCTGATATATAAACTTATAAAGTTTAAGTAATACATGGAATCTTGAAGAGTGAAATTGCACATGAAAGCTAGGAATTTTGGTGAAAGATTAAAGAAATAATTAATTTATAACCCCATGTTCCTTGCTCATCTTGTCGGTCTTTTTGTTTTGTTTTGTTTAAGTAAATCGACCCGTTCCAACAGATCCGTCGTTATTGTGATATAACTGTGATATTAATAATTGATTTCTTTTTCAAAATTGCAATCTAATTAAATTAAGACCTATAATTATATATGTGAAACAGACTTAAACAAATAAATCAGATTTGGATAAAATAATATTAAAATGGAAAATATGTTAAAATTTAGGGTAACAGGTCAAGCAATCTTATATATTTAAAAAAAAATAAAAATCGAAAACTGCAACGTAAGGCACACATGACATAGAGAGGTCATGTGCTAAATATGTATAATACTAAAAGTCGTTTGTATATTATATATATAATTAGATTAGAACTGCGACATGCAGGTTAATGTATACCAAAATATATACGTTGTAAAATGTTTAACTTCACTGCATACTGTAACATCCCTAAACACAGGCCCATTTTTCCCCCAAGCCCATTTCCACTTTGTGTGAAAAGTCTCACATCGAAAATTTCTCCCAAAGACCCTCCATCCTTCCCCCTATATAAAGAAGAGAGGAGAACTCTCAAATCCCCACACCAAAATAAGAGAGTCCGAGAGAGAAAGAGAGAGGTCGCCGAGGAGCTGACCACCCACCACCGGAGTTCGCCGGAAGTTCACCGGAGCTCACCGGAAGTTCGCTGGTAGTTCGTCGGAGTTGCCGGATTTTCTCCGTCGTCTTCTCTATTCAGTCGCCTTCGTCAGATCTGCAAAAGGCAACGGTGAGGATTAGATCTAGGTTTTCCATACGTTGATTCATTCCTTTTTGGTATGTTGAGTCTAGATCTGATTAGGCTAGGGCGTGTTACGGAGTACGGACACGTTTTCTATGTGCATTTAGTTAGATCTGCATCTGCTTAACGAAATGAGTTAGGAAAGCATTAGATGAAGAACATGCATCCTTGATTGTTCACTCTGTTGTGTGATCAGTGTGTGTAGTGTAGTTAGAATGAGGTGATCGTCACCGGAGAAGGGAACGGTGGTACGATTATGTTTGTTGTGAGCCGAGACTTGCGGAAGAAGTCAGTTTGCATCGGGGTGGGTCTTCCCGGGCCCAGAGAAATATGGTCCAAA
>PKML01053451.1:425471-543715 GCA_002933935.1 Eutrema yunnanense
AAAAAAAAAAAAAAAAGAGGAAAAATAATAAAAGAACAAAAACCAACAAACAAGAAGGAAGTAGAGAGAACAAGAAGGTTGTGCGAGAGAAAAGACAAAGCACTCCAACTGTACTTCTGCCAAATAAGTGAAACATTTCTTTCACAAATCTTATGATTATCGGTTATTAATGGTCCCTCTTTGTCGGCTGACAAGACCCTTTGCATCCCAAACATTACTCCTATATTTCTCTACACCAAATCTATACATATACAGCCTCATAATTAATAGATGTGATTCACTTTTATTTGTTCTAGGTATGTCACCTAATATCATAGTTTTTTTTTGTTTATCAGATCCAATTTAGCCAGCACGATCATATCAGTTTCGACCGTATATTCTAAGAAAATTCGGTTTGGATTAGTGTATGTCGTTGATTCAATGCTTCTTATGTTTTTTCGGCCAAAGTAGACATTAAGGACAGTCGCGCACCTCACCTCCAAATTAAGGACTCGGGCATGTCCCAAAGAGGCCGAACAATGAGAGATATACCGACAAAAATGCACTTAGATTTCATTTTAGAATTGTTTAATGTGCACCTTATATATGTGATAAAGCATATCAGAGAGTTAGACACAATTGATTTCTAGAGATAGCATTCAATGCAGCTGAATGCATCCCACCCCAATGGACATGATGATACGCGATGCATGCGTCCACAATACATTCAAAATGAAAAACGACGTGCAAAGGTCATTCGTATGGCACCATTCGAATTAAGTTTATTTCTATATATATACATTATATATTTGTTAAGTTTTTTGAGGTCCCTTATATACTATCATAGGATTAATTTGGAGTTAGATCGGCCAAACTAATTTGGATCAGACTGCTTTCAGTTAAGATCGATTGGGTCTCTTTCGATTAAGATCGATCGATTTCGGTTCGGATTGGGCAACATGTGTTTGGGCTCTGATATCATGTTAAGTTTCTTGGACTTCAAACTCAAAACTAATTGGCAATGGGTAGATTGATCTAAGTCTTTATATACTACCCAAAGTCCCTCCCAACTTTTGATGTGGGATATTCTTACACGCCCCCTCGAAATAATATTCCGTCTAATCATTAATCTCAGACAATAGCATTTACTCACCATTAACTCTTATACATAAACACAACACGATACTACACACTCTTTTTTCTCACACGGAATTTTTGCAAAATATCATCCAACTAAATTTTTTTTTTTTTAAAGTATTTGATGCGCTTCCATTTAAACTTATCATAATCCCTAAGTCTAATATTCTTCGTCTTTAAAACATTCATTCTCCGAGCAACACGACTACACAAGCTTAGCAAGACAATTAAGCTTGATCAGGTTTTTCGTAGCACCTGAATGAACTTGAATGAATTTTCATAATTAAATATATGATCATACATTCATTCTACGTACTGTATCAAAAAGCATATATGATAAAAGACTAATTTTCGATAGATCCGGCATTAAGCCCCACATGACTTATAAAAACACTTCAATCATTGGTTTAATACGAAATTTCACGTTAAGACATCTCTTTATGAAGTAGTCTATGTGTACTCTGTATTAATTAGTACAAAAGATTAAATATTTGTTATAAAGTATGTAAATCTGATGCCGATATTTGTTATAAATTGTATGTAAGTCTGTCATCTGATGACGAGAATCACTAGACTAATAGTGAATAATAATTACTACTACTATATAAGAAAAGCTTCAATGCGGATATATAATAGATGAAGACAATGTAACAAGATCTAGATCTAATCACGACGATTCAATTAGGTCAGATCAGATCTCATCTCATCGCATGAGAGAGAGAGAGAGATACATATATACATAAAAGATAGTTAAGCTCTAGCTGTTAAGTGGCTTGATCGGATCTAAGTGAGTGAGTGTTGGAGGTGGGCCTAGCACCCCCAATTAGTTAGGCCCATCTTAGCATAAAGCCCTCCTTGATTCGATCAACATAAAAGTCAGCTTCCGACCAAGAGATCACCGGCCTGCCATGTCCACCTGAAAGCCCGGGCTCCCGAGAGAACGCCCCGGAGCGCAATTAAACCGGGGAAGCATCGACCGGGAACCCCGTGCTGATATCCTTTCGACACCTCCGCGCTCCCAGAGACCCATCCCTGGACCGGGCTGACATCCCACCGAACGGGGAGGACAAAGGAGCAGCGGACACGTGGGAGTTGGCGAAACAGTACGCTGATTGGAGACGGGGTTTGACTTCGGACTGACGTCTCACCTACTCTGCAGAGCAAGCAAAGAAGAAGAAGACACGTGGAGAAGGGTTGGTCGAACAGTGTGCTATCTTGCTAGAGTATGGCGCCGAGCTCATCATGACTCCTCACCCTTAAAATCGGGACACGTCTTCTAGGATGCCATACCCGCGAAACAGGGTGGAAGCGGCACGCGGCCCAGGAATTCCGGGAATAGGAAGTCAACTCCTGCTATATATACCCCCTTGACATGCTCTAAGGAAAAAAAGAAAGAATCTTTTTAGACATCAACACTTGGATAAATTGCCCCGTTCTCTCTCGTTTCTGTAACAAGACAGTACATTTAGAACACCGAACTGGATTCCTGTCGGAACTAGTTCGCAAATCTAAATTACTCATCCCTTTTTCTCATCAATAACAAGAATACGGTCCCCGACCTGTTCTCCATTATCCCGACCTACTACAAACTCTGGTTAACTCGTTTCATTTAACGGAAATCTCACCTCTCTTCCTCCTAATCTCTCTTTAAACATAATTAGTGGTCTACGGGATTAACAGTGAGAATTAATAAAGGGTGTTGGATCTAACCTAGAATATGATGGGTTGATTATTATTTCTATTTATATAAGGTTTTGTTTGATATGATGCCCAATTTTATTTAATTTTTTTGTTTTGGTAATAAAAAATGGTCCCTTCCCTTGTGGGGGTATCCCATTCAGCGGCAGAAGCAGTCCAAGAATGTAGTGGCAGTACTGCAGAAGTGTGAAAAGAATTGGCCATTTCATCCAAAATATATATATCACATGCATGATCCAATGAATATAAATTTAACATGTTCCAATATATATATATCCATGAATGATATTTTTGTTTCAAAAGTTAGTACCAATATGCATCAAATATTTCCCGGTTCATAAAATGCATGTAGTTTTATTTACTATAGTTTTTTTTAAATAATATATAGAGGAAATTTAGCTTTTCTTTTGCCTGATTTTTCTTCTGGCTCATCTTTTGCAACTATATTTAATATATCGAATTTGGTAGTAACTGACTAACTGTGGAAATTACATATCATCATATGCCTTCTGCAATAATCAAATGGAGATATTTACAAGATTTTTACAGTGTTCTAGTTAATTTTTTCAGCTTTTTCTAACTTTCCGCTTGAAATTTCTCCTTTCTTCCCTGCTTTTAGATTTTTGCCTAACCATGAAAATATCATAAGAGATTTCAGCCTTTTAAAAGGCCTTTTTTACAGATTTCTTAATAGAGAAAGCGAAAGCAATATGTTTTATTACCAATATTTGTACAGATTAAAACAATAATTAACCCTGTCTTTTTAAGTAACATTGCTTAGTGGAGAAGATGGGCTTTTTGCTTTCAACTAATGTCCCTCTCTCAAAAGCTTTAGTTTAATGAAAATAAAGGGTCATTGATGTTTAAACTACAAATATCAAAATAGTATAGCAAACCTTCTAATAAGTAATGCAAACAATACGTGTAGTGCAAACAACATTTGATTAGAAAGGTCAAATGTTCTTGCTCCATTGTTTCCGTATTTTCAGGAATTGGGTTTCCCGCTCAGTAAACATTATACCCTAGCACCAAAATAAACAAGATCAAGAAAAATATTAGTTTCTTACCACTATGATTATGATTGATGGGAAAACAAAACTTATATTATTTATTGTTTCAAGTATAAGTATTGTTTTTGTGCTTAAATGTATATGTTAAAATATTGTGTTCACATTCTCATATTTTTTAACATTCTAATATTTTGTAACATCACATTTAAAATTTATCAACGAAAGTTCGCAAACTGATAAAAATAATAATATATATTTTAGTTTCATTTGCAAATAAGAAACTCATTTCAACACGTAAATGTAACGTTTAAAAGAAAATAAGAGACCTAACTATGCATCTTTGTTAAACCTTTACTAAAGTGGTACACTGCTTATGACTGATGGTCCCATTGTAAAGGGCCAAATAATCTTTTCTTGGGCTTTACTGGGCCCGATCAAAAAAATTATGTTACTTGCATACTGCTCAGCAGTAATAATCAACTACGAAATAGACTACCAAAGTCTAATTGAAACTAGGTTTTTCACTCCGGCTACGTATTTTTTTAATATTATTTTGACAAAAATTATATACGATTAATTATATTTATTGATATATTACTTTGTGTATATTAGTGATTGTAATAATATATATATATATAAATATTGTAGTTTTAATCTTAAAAATTATATATAATTTATAAGATTTCAACGGTCTTGTTTTAAATCTATGTTATATTTGAAAAACGTATTATTTGATCGAACCTTTATAATTTAGTATATCAAACCCAACTAAAAGTGTAACAAAATAACCAAATGCTATTTAATGCTTTCCGCACTATATATTCATGCGATCATGTGGAATGTTTTTATGGACATGTGACAAAAATTTAAATGCCAATTTATTATATATAAATTAAAAAAATCCTAATTTAATATTATGTTTTTTTTTTGTTATTAATGTAAATTTTATACATAACTTCCTTATCTTTAATAATAATATATTATAATTTGAAAATTTACTTAATTTTAAATGTTAAGATAGACCAATAAAATTGATTATTTAAAATTATAGATGGACACTTTAAAAACGTATAACATCAACTTTTATTATCACTAATAGATTGTGATCACTTGATCTTAATTGGGATATCTAATTTCTATTCAGTTTAAAAATTGAAAATTTACTATTTTAAAAAGAACATAGTATTTGTTTTCAACATCTCTTCCAAGATCATTTGTCTTTTCCAACATTTTCATCAAATCTATGTTAAAGAGAATACGAAAAAGGCTCCGACATCTTTCTTTATACACCACGGAATTAAACTTTTGTTCTTTCTCCCAGATTGGCCGGGAACGCTCATCTCCCGAAAACTCTTAGCACAGATGAGGTAAGAGCAGAACTGAGGAACTTCATGCCAGATGATCCACCAGGGAAGTAGGATATACAGTAGTAAACCAACGCAAGAACCTGTCCATTAGCACCAAGAAACAGATACAGGACATTATGAGATTCAGTAGAATGTGCGGTTTTTGCAAGCACAAGTATCTTTTTCATAAGTTCAAATCGATAACCGTTTGAAGCACCAGATAAGCAAACGCCGCTCATGCAAGAGAGTCTAATGTTGGTTGCTAATGAGGGGAGTTACTATATGATCTTAAGTACTTTGATGAGGTCCAATCTTGTTTTCAACATGCTCATATGAAAATCTCATTTTGAAATGCTTCAATTTAGACTAAAATTTGAATATCTTACGGGTTGTAATGGAAGATGAAATGTAGTACCTGTAACACAGAGAAGAGTACGGAGAGAATGTAGCTGTGGAGAACCATCGATACGTATATGGTACCAACCATGGTGGCAATGAAACCTAGGGTTAAAGGAAGCCTCTGGAAAAGGAGAATAGAAGTTAGAAAGAGAGGAAGGAATTCACTCTTTTGGCTTCATGGGAAGACACTTTATTATAATGATGTAGCATACCTCCATCGATGACATGTGTGCGAGCTGATTTTGTGGGCCACGAAGTGCGAAGAAGGATCCGATGATAAATCCACATCCAAGGGTGAAACAAATGGCAAATTTCTGTGGCATAAGCACCATGACAGGAAGAAACATTGTGAAGGCAATGAAGATGAAGAATACACCACTTGCGAGAAGTAAGCCGAAATACATCAGGGCTTTCCCTGAAGGCATACTGCTGGTTGCTGACTGCAGGTTCCCCGGAATATCTCTAACTCCCTTTGAAACCCTGTACAAGTTCAGGTACAAGTTGCAAAATCAACAAAAGAAGAACAATTTCATAAGAGACGAAAATAGGAAGGTTATTGATAACAAAGGACAAGATGCCCAGACCTGTAAAATCTGCACTACAGAGTTACAGATAATATTCTCATTGGAGGGATGGATATGTTGTATGTAATATGGTGAACACACAATTCCAAAAAACACAAACCTTCACAAAGTATAGCACGTAGCATAACAGACATAGATTTCACAGGTCCATCAAAGTCCATATTGGAAGCATAATTAGGCTCAACAAAATGCAAGTAAATATCAGATACGAATCTCCTGAAGAGAACTCACAACTACAACCAAATTGCTTTGATGCCAGAGAGTGATGAACACAAATCTACACAGCTGGATCCATGTAATTTTACTCATCAGACCTATTTACTAACAATAAATCCATTGGTATGCAATGCTCATAAACGCATCTCCACAATGAATAAAGTAAAACTCAATTGCTCAGGTTCACCAAAATCCTCATAATTGCATTATACAACCCCCAAATTGGGAAAGAGATGGAGGTGCTTACACACTGAAGGTGCCCGAAACAGTGTCGTTGGCAGATCTAACGGCGGATTCGATATCAAACCCGAAGCTTCCGCCACCTTCCTCGACATCTCTCGAGGCTGCGTAAGAATTCCAATCCGCGAGCAGAGACGAACCCGTTTGCTGCTGCTCCTTCTGCTGATCTCCGCTGCTACTCCCGCCCATCGAAAACCATCCTTGTGCCATTTTCTCCATTTCTTTTTTTTGCTTGATTTCAATGGAAGCTAACAGGGAAAGACCAGAACGCCGGCGATCGGTGGGTGGCAACTGGCAAGGTTTCGGTAAACGCCGCAGCTAAAGAAAATTTCGGGAAAAATAAGAGAACCAATGATGCTGTAACGTCGATCGGTGTGAATCGTTTGTCTTGAACGGTGTCGTTTGGTAGCTAATTTAGATGTTGATTTTTTTTTTTTTTTTTCTTTTCCATACGAGTTATATAATTGGTTCTTTTTCTCTATTTACAACTTACAAACTAAGTAATTCCCAGCCAACTCTAAAAAGCATCTTAAATAAAAGATTTAGCATAAAAAAGATTAGTTCTACGCAGATTGTTTTACAGATTTACAATAGAAAATAAGCCAAATACTTCATTGACATTGTCCAAGAAAGAAGATCATAATACTTTCAAGAGCTGGACTTCAAAGACCAGAGGCTCATTCGCGTGCGATAGAAGGCTGCGTCGTGGTCCAAACTGCATCCACAAACACACATGACAGATCTTTCTCGAGACATACATATGTATCAAGTTCATTGTTCTTAGTCAGGAATAAATAAAGAGTAAGATCTGGGTACCTCCTCCGGGATTGGCTTCAATGTCTCGTTTATGTACCCTACTGATGGAGGTATCAGTGCTCTACGCTTCCCTGGATCCAGAAAATACCGCTTTGTGTGAGTAACTAGTAACAGGACCAGAATCTTGTTGTTGTTTCATGTTTTTACCTCCAGCTTTCATGCCCAACAAGACTTCCTTCAAGCCCTCAATAACCTGTTGTTGTGCCAAGCAGTTTGTTAGTACGGACCATGATTGGATCGCTATGTTACATGTAAAGTTGAGTGCGAGATCTAGTTACGTCATTGTCGTCAAGAAAAAGTTTGACAGGAGCGCTTTCGCCGCTGAATTGGTCCACAGTGCTGAATCAAGAAACGATGTGAGTTGGAAAGAAAGAAATAAAAGGCATCAAAAATTGAGTGAAAGAAACTTATCAAGGCATCTGAAGTTTGGCATGAAATCTCACCTATGAACGAAATATCCATTTGCACGTCGACATACATAGTTTAGTTCAACAAGGTCCCCTTCATGAGCTTCTCGTCCTTCCCCTTCAAGAATCTCTGAGAATTAAAAAAACTTCCATGAGTAACAACAAATTTAAACTGACTTACATAATGTAACCAAGTCTCTGGATGTTTCTAAGTTATTCATAATCGTTATCAACAGAAAGAAGAAGAGACAGAATTCGTGTGAAAGAATGTACCTTGAATCCTCACACCACTCGGGAGCTTCAACGTCCTGGACACTTCGATCACCAACCAAAAGGAAAAAAACCTAGAATGAGGAACTGACTCCAGGGAACAATCATATTGGAAAAACAATTTTTTTCATCTTCCTTATTATACATTGGTTCTCAAGCAATGATGACGCATATTGAGCAGTAAGCCATAAAATATTGCAATTCATGGTCTAATTGAAATTTCCAGATAATGTATAGTTGCTTGTGAGCTCAACACCATGAAATATGACATAATCATACGAACATTCACCCAAAGAACACAAATTCCTCAATGCGAGCGTCTACAATTTCCATTGACGTACGAACGCATTTTCCACAAGCAAAATCCAAATCAAAGAGAAACTAGATAGCTCAGAGAAGAACCATTTTTACCTGATCACTTCAGGTTCCTTCATCTCAGGAACTGGCGCCGCTAAACCAGGAAAATCCATAAGCGTCAAGACCGAACCTAAACCAGCGAGCTGCATAAACATCCTTCTGGGTAGATGTACGGCCGAAATCGAAGATAATCCACCACGAGTGATCCCAGAAACGCCGTTCCTAGATTTTCCCACGCTGCTAATGGAAATTCAATCTCCAGCGACATTTCACTCGGATCGAGGGGAAAATTTTGCGTTTACGAAAGTTGAGAATCCAACCTTAATTTCATGGATGATCCGACGAGAAGTTGAGCAATCTCCATAGCCATCGCCATCGTCATCGTCGTCGTCGTCAATCGTTTTCTTCTTCTTCTTCTCTAGATTCTGGATAAGAAGCGGCGCCAGATTTCTTCGGGATCTTTGAGAAGCACACAGTGAGAGATTATCTACGGAGCAATCCACCGTGGCCCTGTGGGACCCACACTGCCATAAATCAGGAAATTTCGTTGTGAAATATCACTCGCTTGAAGACTTTACTTTCTTTTCTTTTTTTTTTTCCTTTCCAGTTTTGGTGGAAGGATCTAGAAACCCTACAAGTTTGGGTATATAAACATTGTTCCTCCTTCACTGTGCAGCCTCGCTCTTTATCCAATCAAGAGTAAAACCCTAGTTTTCGTCTTCCTCCGTCTGTTTCTTCGCCTTCCGAAGCGTAAAAATCCTAACTAGCTCTGGTATCGTGATGTCGGACACCGAGACGTTTGCCTTCCAGGCTGAGATCAACCAGCTTCTCTCCCTTATCATCAATACCTTCTACAGCAACAAGGAGATCTTCCTTCGTGAACTCATCAGTAACTCCTCCGATGTGCGTCTCTCTCTATCTTTCTCTTTGGTTTTTGTTTCGTTTTGCGTGTTCTGATTTGTTTCACGAGTAGATCCATTGATGAGTTTTGATGGTGAGAGTGCTTATGATTGCACTAGTTGAAGCAGATATGTACGCCGTATTAAAGAGCAAAAATCATCATGTAGCGCCCAGTAGTATTTATGATGAGGATCTGCGTTACTAATCTGTGGCAACTAAGTTAGTTTGTTGAATTGTTAGGATTAATCTATCGGGCAATTATGTTTGCTTTAGTTTATCGTCTTCAATCCATCTAGCTGATAGATCTTTCGATTGAGATTATTCGAATCTAGACAACATTGAGATCTGTTGCATCGTAATTGAGTGTTTGTTCTTGGTGTATTGCTATCATAAGAGTGCATGATATGGGTTTGCTTAGCGTCAAGCAGGCGTATCTGATATGTTTCTCTTTTCTGGTGAATAGGCATTGGACAAGATTAGATTCGAGTCTTTGACTGACAAGAGCAAGCTCGATGGCCAGCCAGAACTCTTCATTCACATTATCCCAGACAAGAGCAACAACACCTTGACCATTATCGACAGTGGTATTGGGATGACCAAGGCTGGTAAGTGTTATTATGGGGAGGAGAATATTCTCTTTGCTTTACTGTTTCTACTGTTTGATCTAAGCTTATATTGTATTTGCTGATGCCTGATTGTTCTTCTGTACAGATTTGGTCAACAACCTCGGAACAATTGCCAGGTCTGGCACGAAGGAATTCATGGAGGCATTGGCTGCTGGTGCCGATGTCAGCATGATTGGACAGTTTGGTGTTGGTTTCTACTCTGCTTACTTGGTGGCCGAGAAGGTTGTTGTCATCACAAAGCACAATGATGACGAGCAGTATGTGTGGGAGTCCCAGGCAGGAGGATCCTTCACTGTGACCAGGGATACCTCTGGTGAGGTCCTTGGTAGGGGTACCAAGATGACCCTTTACCTCAAGGAAGACCAGTTGGAATACCTTGAAGAGCGTCGTCTTAAGGATCTGGTCAAGAAGCACTCTGAGTTCATCAGCTACCCGATCTCTCTTTGGGTTGAGAAGACCATTGAGAAGGAGATCTCAGATGATGAAGAAGACGAAGAGAAGAAAGATGAGGAAGGAAAGGTTGAGGAAGTAGACGAGGAGAAAGAAAAGGAGGAGAAGAAAAAGAAGAAGATCAAGGAAGTGTCTCACGAATTTGATCTTGTCAACAAGCAGAAACCTATCTGGATGAGGAAGCCCGAGGAGATCAACAAGGAGGAATACGCTGCCTTCTACAAGAGCCTCAGCAATGATTGGGAGGAGCATTTGGCTGTCAAGCACTTCTCTGTGGAAGGACAGCTTGAGTTCAAGGCTGTTCTGTTTGTCCCCAAGAGAGCTCCATTCGACCTCTTTGATACAAAGAAGAAGCCCAACAACATCAAGCTCTATGTCCGCCGTGTCTTCATCATGGACAATTGTGAAGAGATCATTCCTGAATACCTTGGATTTGTGAAAGGTATTGTCGACTCTGAGGACCTTCCTCTCAACATTTCAAGAGAAACGCTGCAGCAGAACAAGATCCTTAAGGTTATCCGCAAGAACCTTGTGAAGAAGTGCATTGAGCTCTTCTTTGAGATTGCTGAGAACAAGGAAGACTACAACAAGTTCTACGAGGCATTCTCCAAAAACCTGAAGCTCGGAATCCACGAGGACTCTCAGAACAGGACCAAGATTGCAGAGTTGCTCCGTTACCACTCCACCAAGAGTGGAGATGAGTTGACCAGTCTTAAGGACTACGTGACCAGGATGAAGGAAGGACAGAGCGACATCTTCTACATCACTGGTGAGAGCAAGAAGGCTGTAGAGAACTCTCCCTTCCTTGAGAAGCTCAAGAAGAAGGGATATGAAGTCCTTTACATGGTTGACGCCATTGATGAGTATGCTATTGGTCAGCTCAAGGAGTTTGAGGGAAAGAAACTAGTCTCTGCCACCAAGGAAGGTTTGAAGCTCGAGGAGACTGAAGATGAGAAGAAAAACAAGGAAGAACTCAAGGAGAAGTTTGAGGGTCTGTGCAAGGTTATCAAGGATGTCTTGGGAGACAAGGTTGAGAAGGTGATTGTGTCTGACCGTGTTGTTGACTCACCGTGTTGTCTGGTGACTGGAGAGTATGGTTGGACTGCTAACATGGAGAGAATCATGAAGGCTCAGGCCTTGAGAGATAGCAGCATGGCTGGTTACATGTCTAGCAAGAAGACGATGGAAATCAACCCAGAGAACTCGATTATGGATGAGTTGAGGAAGAGAGCTGATGCAGACAAGAATGACAAGTCTGTCAAGGATCTTGTCCTCCTCCTCTTCGAGACTGCTCTCCTCACCTCTGGTTTCAGCCTTGATGAGCCAAACACCTTCGGAAGCAGAATCCACAGGATGCTTAAGCTCGGGCTGAGCATTGACGACGATGCAGGTGATGTCGAAGCTGATGCTGACATGCCACCGCTTGAAGATGACGCTGAGGCTGAAGGAAGCAAGATGGAAGAAGTCGACTAAGCCCACCAAAACCAGAAGTAGTAGTTGAAGCAGGCTCGAGCGGCTCTCTTCTTTCTCTATCATCAGTACTTTCTTATTGTTTTTTTGACTTAGTATTTTGTGGGTGTTTTTCTCTCGGCCTCTTGAATTTGTTTTTTTATGACTTTTTATCATGTCTGCAACGAACTAGATTCCTTTGGAATTCTACTAGTTTTGTCCCTCTTTTTGGTTCATGTGACCGTACGAGCGGCCTAAATATAGTTAAATATGGCTCACAATTTGCATCATGATCGGTGTCTGATATCAAAGTAGCTAATTGCTTTAAATAAATCATTTGCGCTAATATGCCCTAAAACCAGAACAACTTCTCTAATAAACATGAATAGCAAAATGAGGAAAGTTCCAAAAAAAAAAAAAAAACGAGTCAAGACTAGATAACTTCTCTAAACAATCATGTGTTTTCTTTGGTCACTCTTGTGTTAGGAACAGTCGACAGATGCGAGGAAGAGTTTGTTTACCAAATCAGGAACATAAAAAAATACAACTTTGTTTACTTTTTTTCCACAGAACAAACAACAAAATCTTGAAAATTGGAGTTTAGAAAGGTTGAAACAAATAAACATGATACATAATAACTCAGAAAACAAACACAATTGCCAAATTGTCTGCTCTACTATGCTTTTCTCAGGTATCTTCCACCTGCGAGTGAAACACAAAGCTCGGAAACGTAGTCGTGATATCCCTGCACGCAACATGAGAGATTGGTTTTAATAATACGTGATTCAAAAAAATTGGCTATACCTCTGGGGTTAGTATTGGTTTAGGAGCTCACTTGAGATATTGGAGAGTCATGTTCTTTAGAAGCGAAGGATGCCTAAGAACAAGGGTCCTCCACTCTTCCTTATCGATCCTCCCGTCATGTTTTGTGTCAGCTTCCTCAAATGTCTGCCACAGAAATCACTCTTTACTTCACTCTCAACTGCTTACATGAGTTGCAAAATAGTACAGTGGAACCAGAAAATAGTATCGAGCGGATAAAGGAAGGAAGGAAAGCACACCTTGTCGATTATACTCTCTATGATTTCATCTGACAGGTTCATCCCGGACTCAGCAAGAGTAGCCACCACCATTTGCTTCACCTGAACAATGATAAGAAAGTTAGGCACACATGATCTTTAGGGTTTGAGTGAGGCTATTGAAGAGATATATAGGAGCTTTACCTCCTGTCTCTCTATAAAACCTTGCTGCTTAAGATCATATAGCTGAAATGAAACTGCAAAATAATGTTCCAGGTAGCGATTAATGAGCTTTCATGGATTATATATATCATGTGAACATCGGATAATTTGTTATACATCAGAGACGTACAGTCAATCTTGTCTTCTATGGGAGCATTTGGATGAAAGACGGAGAGAGCACGGGCAAACTCCTCAAACCCCAGTATTCCATTATGCTTTGTGTCAAACAAATCGAATACCTGTGACTGGGGATATCAGCATATATCCTTAGCAAATGGATTACAATGACTTTTTGGTGAGAAAAAACATACCCGGTCTGCAAACAAGCTCTCTTTTTTATTTGTCTTGAATAAAGCTAGTTGAAACTCTTCCTGATACAATTACAACAGGACAAGAGAACGAAAATAAGAAAAGACTGTCCGAAAGAAGTAGCAATATGCGTGAGGAGTATAAATGTGTGGCAAAAGAAAAAGAGAAGTAGTTCCTACATACCTTGTTTATCAGCCCATCATCAATCACAGCACTGCTGATTTTCTTAAACAGCTCATAGAGAGCCTCTATTTCACTCACGCTAACTGCATCCAAACGACTAAATCGTCAAAATCTAGAAGAAAGATTCGCACTCCTCTTAACAGAGAGCATCAACTAGAGGAATAGCGTAACTTTGAATCATATAACTGAACAAAAATGGGAAGCTGAAAGAAGATGGAAAAGAAGCTGAGAGCATACAAACTGTCTCTCTCGCAAGTAGTTCAGGGTCTCCAAGGCCTCCAGATTGTTTGTATATATCGATATCAAAACACCGTAAAAGAGAGGTGCACGCATGCTTGAAACCGTCTACGCACTGCGACATGATATCTCTAGTATATCAAAACTCTCCATGCCTGTTATATAACCCCAAAAAAAAAAAATGTAAGAACTTTGGAACAACTGGAAAGAAACTAAAGAAAATACGCATATGAACAAGATATGTTACCTTTTAACCATTTCCTGGTTTGTAAGAAAGGCAACGCTTCGAAGACCACAAAAATATCTGCCATGGAAAGGGAATGTAGTCATTTATCTTTAGCTCATCAAAACCAACAATATTGCAAAAGAGTCTAAAGAAGATTGACAGGAGCAAACAAGATTCATAATTTTCAGATCTGAAGTAGACTAAGGCCATCAGATACTTGCGTATGTGAATAACAAACAGAAAAGAGGCATATCCTAAACGATTAAGTCCAAGAATCATTTCCAGATTAGCTCAATGTATTCTTCTCTTGTTAAAACATCATAGTCATGGAACAAGCATAGTTTAAGCAAGAAACCACAACCAGATTTAAGAAACAGCCCAAAATATATATATCAGCTAGGATTAAATTGAGGAATCAAAAACACCCAATTTCAATCTTGAAAAAAAAACAAAAAAAATCTCGAGGATCGAAACCTGAATCCAGTCGTGAAATGAAACGTGGAAGTGATTAAACTATGGAGAAACGACGCTAATGAGAAAAGGCGATCCAGCTAGTTAGATTCCAAAATTTCCGATTCAGATATATAACTCGAAATCAGTACAAGGATCTATCCGCTTGCGAATACGAATTGATAATTAGTTGCTTGATTCTCAATCACAACTTTATTATATATTTTGATTCCCCCCATCGCGATTTTCCCGGGGAACACACGAGATTACGACCGACCGCGAAATCGTAGACAAGGGAGAAGAGAAAAAGCCTTACGCCACGGCCGATGAAGAGCCTTACTTGCGGCGGCTCCGGCGGTTGAAAGCTGACGATGGTTGCGGTGAAGTGAGAGAAAAGGCGGACACGATTTTCTCTAAGCAGAAAAATGCAAAAATTACAACCAAAAAATAAAAAAGAGACACCAAAACATGTCCGACAATAAAAGAAAAAAGAAAACAAAGAATATTTGTTTGTTGGCAATTAAGTATATTTTTATTAAAACTAAACAAATTCCATTTTTTGAATTTACTGGATGTTGTTGTCTTGATACAACAGCTTATTACGCCGAAAAAAAAAAACAGCTTATTACATTCACTTTCACACGTCGTCAAGTGACCCATTATGCGCTGTCTCCAACGTCGCCGTTTCATCCTTCTATACGACGACATTGTCCCTGGGCGTTCGGATATCTGATCGGATTCGGTTCGGATTTTTGGATTTTCAGGTTTAAAATTTATTATCCATTCGGATATTTTAAAATTTCGGTTCGGATTCGGTTCGGTTTTGAATATCCGAAAAATCATAAAAATAAAATGAAAATTGGTTAAATTTGAATAAAATTGGTTAAATTTAAATAAAATCTGGACAAAACTTAAGAAATATAACTAAAAACTTCATATATTTTGGTTATTTTGGGTTTCCCAATCATTTTGGTATAAAAGTAACTCATATCTTCGGATTTATAATTGTAATTTTGGGTTATCAAGTCTAAATATAATTAATATTTTGGGTATATAATTGTATTTCGGGTATCCATTCGGTTCTCGGTTCGATTCGGTTTCGGTTCTTCGGATATAGGAATCTAGGATCCGTTCGGATATTTTAATGGCTTCGGTTCGGGTTCGGTTCCTTTTTTTCGGATCGGTTTCGGTTAATTTTTTCGGATCCAGATATTATGCCCAGGGCTAGTCTCTCCTCTCTTGGTCTGGTTCAAATTCTGGCAAATATTATAACAAATTCCGATTAATAAAAGCCACCAACAATGATTTTAATCTAAGTGTTCATGTTTATTTAATCGTAAATGAGGAACAAACAACGCATTGAGCATATGTATAGTTACGGTTACTGGTGAGCTCTTTTGTACACGGAAAGAAAAAAGAAATATGACACTCACACAAGTAACCGTGTGTGGACGACAACAGAAGGAAAAAAAATCCAAAACGTAAGAAAAGAACAACAAAAGCATGGGACTTGGTCAGATATTCAATCTTGTGGTTGTGACTCGTGTCTCATTTAGTTTGGGAGATCTTGTTTGCAGAGAGGACAAGACGAGATAATACGAAGCCATTGATCTACGCATTTTAGGTGAAACCTATGCGAACATGGGAGCTTTCTCACTTCTTCTTTATCTTTGTACTTTGCCAAACATATGCAACATTCCTGCACAAAAGTTGCAACACATTCAAAAACTCGTATTCGATCAAACCGGTAGTATCAATAATGTTGTTTTCAGTTTTACAATGTATAGAAAGATTGATTTCTGACTATTTCAGAATTCAGATAAGAGCTTACCGGGTCATTGCTTGCTTGAGCAGAATCATAACCAGCGGTTTCATCAATGAGTTTGTACTTCCAAATGGGGAGACTGGATATTTGGTCGTCTGAAGCTCCTTTGTCGGAAGATCCAATGTTCATGTTGTAGCCGAGAAAGGTGCTAATGAGAGGCACAACACAACAAAGCAGGAGGAAGAGAAGAAATGGGAAGGAGTAGCAGAGAGCGTTCCAAGCGAGTAGGGAGATGCAGAGGACATGGAGGTTTGGAGCATAGTGGAAAGAACCAAACCGAGAATCAAACACCCATACATTACCTACCACAAACCATATCGCAAAGAAAAGCTCCAGCGATGTCCGGCATCTGTTCATCAAATGCGAGCACCTGAAACACACACAGAGAGACAGAGAGAGTGAATCTGTCAATTGCCTTGAGACACTTTACTCTCCAAATTCTATGATCTTTGTTCAATCTTGATTCAGGTCTTGGAACCGAAAAAAGAAAAGCAGATCTTTGCTAGTAACCTGGTCTCTTCTCTGCTTCTCTGTTGCTGCTCAATATCGCCCAAGCTAAATCCATTTCCTTGGTCTAGCTGACGATACCGACCGTATAATAGCATAAGATTGAGCAGACACCCAAGGTTGTAGCCGGTGATCCAGAGCCTCACAGGCCAAATAGGCCTCTCGTTCTTCGACAAAGGTAGTGTGATTGTTATCACAGTGATCTGTACAAGTAAAGCGATGAGCTCTGATATCATCCAAGCGATTGAATCGAAAGGATTGGTGCCAAGATCGGATCTTGAGCCGTTCTGGTAATGAAACACTCTTCTCAAGAAAATGAACCACCTTCCTCTAGATACCCTCATGGCTAGTCTCATCAAGAAAGACGAATCGCGAGTGTTGGAAACTGCAGGCATGTGACTGTTATCATCCCGTGTCGAGGAATCTAGGGAAGAAGATGATGAGACGGTGATGGATGTAATGGCTGATGATTGCAACTGAGTGGAATAACGGGTACTCATATCGGAAGTTTCAAGCCAAGAATCAGAGAGCTTGATTTTGATCTCTCTTAGGACCTGAGAAAGAAGAACAAAAAAAAGAGGAACAGAATAAAGGATTACACACCTAGAATCTAACAGTAGTGGCTCAAGCTGGAGCTAGAAAGTCACGAGAACTCTTGAAATTGCAATTAGAATGTACATGTAAAAAACACATGGATAGTTCAGTGAGGCATTTCATCAAATACCTTATCTTCACTCCGTACTCTGATTACACGAAACAGCCTGAGATGTTTTGGAATCGAAAAGAGAGCGAAACAGAGGAAAATACCCAAAAGACTATGAACAAACGATAAGATCCCAGAAAAGAGCAAGAACTAGAAAACCCAGATGGAGATATAGTGAAGAAAAGATTAAAAGCAGAGGAACAGATGAAGAAAAAAGAAGAAGAAGAAAGGATGGTGTATAGATAATGTCAGAGAAGGTGAAGTTGGTGGAGTTGGGATGGCGACGAAGAATCAACCAGAAATGGATTTTTGCTTAGGTTTGAAGAATCAGAAGCAGAGAAAGGAGAAGATAACCGTTGGCCTATAAACCTAACCAACCTGAGTTTTTGCCTTGGAAGCAAGCAATGCTCCGACAGCAACCGCTGCTTTTAACCGTTTCTCGCTTTTTCAGATAACTCCCTCTCTCCCTCTACGCAAACGCAAATATTTTTTCGATTAGAAATATATTTTAAAAAAAAAAAAATGTGCTAGAATTAAAAATAAAAATAATTGTACCATTTCCAGCTTTAGAAAGTAGAAACAGAGCAAAAGTGCTTAACTTTCGTTTGTCTTGAAGCACTGTATACTTTTACAAGTGAAATAATATCTCTTGGAGCTTCTTCTTGTGTGGATCACAACACAAGATGCATGGTTAAAAAATCGGGAGCCAGGCTTAATTTTAACATTTTCTAAATCATTTCTTAAATTGCTTCTTACGCTCACAAATAGAGTCTTTACACAATATTATAATCACCAAACCATTTTGGCAGAAACCGTCACTCACCTGCTTCAGGTCTCTTTAGAACACAGGGCAGCCCTGAACGACAATCCCTTTCTCTGTCGGGCAATGCGCCAAAGGGCAATGGTCTGTGTTCTCACTCCCCCACCAATTGGGAAAACTTATGTTGTTGTTCTGTAACGCAAAGTATATCAACACTCCCATGATCGCAGTGCCTGCATCAAGAGCTGCAGAGAGTATGTAGTTGTGCCTGGCCCACCATCCCTTGTACCTCCTGAAGATATAGTAGTTGAAGATGACCCCGACTATGACCCACGACCAGTAATGCACAGCCTTGGCCCTTGGCATCGCCCCAGCCGCTGAGAAGATCAAGGGAATATGAACCTGCTTTATCCACTTCTTCTCCGGGAATTTCCTTGCAAAGAACCACACCGGGACAGGAGCAAGGAAGCCAATGAGGAAGAACCAGTTCATCCCAGGGTAGACACCTTTACTTGTGAACATCCTTCCAGGACCGATGACTCCCCAAATGATCGACGCGTTGTAGAACACTTCGTCCCCAGGGCAAGTCCACGGGCTACTCTTTGGGAGCTTATCTGTGTTACAGATGTTCTCGATTGAAGAAAGCAGCCACCATGTTGTCCCAAAGCAGACAGTTGAAGCAACCATAGTCGCAACAAGCTGAACAAGGAACATAGATCTCGGAGGAATTTTCATGTAGTGACCAAGTTTGAAGTCTCCGACAAAAGACATGGCTTGGGACATACTCATATGACCGTAAGTCTTGAAAGCCACATTGGCAAGTGGCTTTCCCGGATACAAGTACCCAATGACCAGTTCCGTTACAACGTTAAGACCCATTTGCTGGTTTGTAGTCGCCTGGATGACTCCGATAGGCAAAGTGAAGGTAAAGGCAATGGCACAAGCAAGTACAAGTCCCCACCACGGAAGCTGAAGCTGTTTGCCAAATCCCTCACATGCGTATAGAGCTAGCACAAAGGAAACAATGAGAACCGCAATGAACCACCACTGAGGTACTTCCTTATAGTTCTTCTTCATCAGTCTTGTATGCACATCTCCAAACTTGTCCTTTGTCGCCAATGTCGACTTCTTCCACATCCCCCAGATAAACCTTCAAGGAAACAACAACAAGTTTTGTCATGGAGACTGATGAATTGATCTATATTTTGAGATGGAGAGTACTTACTTTCCGTCAAAGAGGGCGACGTGAGAAATGGTTGCGGTAAGAGTACCGAAGCTGAGTCCATAGATCAGAGCAAACATAACGCTAAGGTAAAGCTTGCTGTAGCTTTCATAAGCGGGAAGATTGATATCGAAAGTTTTCTGGTTGAGGATACGAGTGGTGTTGAAACGTTGACCGGTGTGATCAAATGTATGAGAGGTATAGAAAGGAAACTTCTTTGCCTCGTAGGCGTTGCTCCAGTAGAAGATAGGAAGGATAATATAGAAGAAGATGATGAATCCGCCAAAGAAGTTGGCTATAGCGAAGAACGGCACTGCTAAAGGACTGCCTAAGAAACCTGCGACGGTGGACCAGTCGAGTCCGAAGGAGCCAACGCCGAGACCATGCAGGCCTGAACCGATCTGTTGAGCTGTCACGGAGCGGGTCCATATCCAGCAGACGAAGGAGAGCGATGAGATGGAAGGGAAAATATAGCCAGGGATTATGTAATACGCAAAGCTCACGAAGAAGACAATGATGAAGAATCTAAGCCTCGTTTGTTTGCCTTCACGCTTCTCTTCCTTCTCATGTAAGGCTCTGATCCATACATTTCAGAAACAAAATGTTAGATTGCAAGAAGAAAAAATGGTATTATGGGACCATTCCAAGATCTTTAGCTGAAGAAAATAAACGAACCTAAAGAGAGAGACTTGAACAAGATTTGAAGGCCACCACATGTACGGTGAGTCTACCAAGAACTTCCTGAACATACCCGCCCATCCGTACCCCAACAACTATATAATATAACCATATAAATAAACTTGTAATGTTAATTATTAAATTACTTTTAAGGTAGATGTAAAAAATACATACCTGAGTGGTTTGCATGAGCAACATGGCGGCGGTGGGATTGAGATTCCGGTGATAAAACGCTTTAACGATGGTAATGATGCTGGTCGCATAAACTCCTCCGGCTCCGGTGCTAGCGAATATAGTGATCAACACATGTTCCTTCATGTTGAATGGTCCGGGATTCAACGAACCGGACCAATTCGTACCCGGTAACCGGAATTTCCTCGTCGGTAGAGTCGTGGCCATGAGCTTTCCTAGTGGGAGAGTGACGATCTGAGCCACGACTGAAGATACCATGAGCTGGTTCGACCGGTAACCGAAGAATTGGTTCACGAACGCGAGTACCACGCACGATACCATTCCTAAGAACCATGTACGGAATGTTAAGACCGGCTGAGACGGATCGTCGGTTATCGGTACGGTTAACCGGACTTCTTCTATTGGATTGTCGTTTTCCTCCTCGCCTTCTTCATCTTCACCGGGCCAAATTCGGTTTAATCATAACCATCCGATACTTTTTAATAACTATATATATTAATTAATACAGACTTGTGTTTTCCATAACAAACCGGACCGAAACAGAAGAGAGTTTTGATTTACCGGCTATGACGATGCTGGACTCAAACTTGTGCTCCGGGGGCTTGGATTCAGGTCCTGTGACTTCGAGAGAGCTAACCATTTTCAATCTTCTCCACAAAAAGTTATCGGAATTTGACTTCGGCTCCGGTGAGTATGACCGGAGAATGAAGAGATAGTTTTCTTGCAAACCAACCTGTGTTAATGACTTGACATTAGAAGAAAATTTAGACTTCTATTTTTGGAAAGATATTATTAAGAAAGGATGGAGTATTAGAGAAAACACTTAAAGATTTCTCTATTCTGTAATATGCAGAGTGAAGACTTACGTTGTTTTATTTATAGATGAATCTGTTTAATATTTATATACACGTTAATTAAAAACGACAATTCTATTTGATTTTATTGAAACTAAGGCTGCTTTCAGTTGTTAAAAAAAAAAAAGAAGGTTTTAACATCGGGGTAAGAAAGTGAAAATCTTTAACTTGGAGTTCGAATAAAGGTAGCTAGATTTCTACATTCAGATACTTTAACCAAAAGAATAAAAATATACTAAATATAGGAACTCATTAATTAACAGATACACAACAACAATCTACAGCTCTGATTTTTGTTTTCACTCTATATATAGCTTTGATTGAAAAGAGATAAAAGTCAGTTCTGTAGAAGATAAAGTAATACCATACAATTATAGAAAGAGAAGAATTAGCTTTTCAAAGATAGTATTTCTTACTTTTATTCAAAGTAAAAATTGGGATAGACAGTAATTAAATTACAAAATGAAAATGAGTTTCAATAATAATTAAAGTAACGGATGTTTATAAAAACATTAAAAATAACTGGAACTGACAATTTGCAATATAATTGGCGACCACTGAAAACAAAATTTTTAGCGATAGTTACAATTTACAAAGTTATCTCATAATTTTGGAAGTTAGCTACGTATTGTAGACCGAAGAATACTCCCTCTATTTCTTTTTAATTGTCATTTTAGGATTTTAATTTTGTTTTATTTTAAGTGTCGTTTTACATTTTCAATGCAGATTTTTAATAAATTTTCCACTTTTATCCCTATTTTTCAGCTCATTAATGAGTGTGAACACATTATATAGTGCATTAATAAGGGGCAAAACAAAGAATTATATTGTTTTATTAATATGCGTGAAAAAACCTTAAACGACACTTAAAAAGAAACGGAGGGAGTATATCATAAACTCGGTTCGCGTTCGGTGGGAATATTTGCTGGCACCGCTTCATCGATCCCCTAATTTGACTCGGATTCTTTTGTGTGTGCGTCATAATTAATAATCAGAGTTGTTTCGGGTTCGATATTTTCCTACGTATTGGTATCATTGTTTTTTTGTTCGTATTACCAATATGCATCATCGTTTCCATAATCTGTCGTCGGTTATACGATACGAAACATATATGCTTTTTTACTCAAATTTTTCGGTTTCTATAACCACTGTCTTATTCAATCCGTTCATGTCAACGTCTATGATATTTAGTTAATTTGTAATAAATAACCTACAAAGGAAGAGGATGAGATGGTTCGATCTAGACAGCTGTTTGTTTGGAGTCTAATCCATTGGCTGTACGTAAGCTAAGACAAAAGAAACAAAATTGAGTCAATGATTTAACCAAAAAGAGGAAGAAGAAAATCGAGTGAACAAGTGCCTAATGCTCGGATAATTAAAATCGGTGTTCTACACATAGCTAGGTCAAAACTCAAATTTCATATTCTTTTACTGTGTGAAGTAAAAAAATAGGCTTACCTTCGTCATATTAGTGAAATGGATTATCCAGCTTAGAGTCGGGTTTAACTATTCGGTCACGTCAACATCATATGTCCATGCTATGTGCTTCAATGGATAAGGTTAAACGAATCCAATGGATGGATCATAATTTAGTGGGCTTACAAGGCCCATTAGTAGTTCATAGTTAGTTAGTACTAATCAGCCCACTAAACAACGTTGTTACCCTCTTCGTCTTTACCAAGTTCCTTCTTCAGCTCTGCTGCTAAACCTTCGCCGCGATAAACCCTAAGTCACTATGGCTGCTCTTACGCGTAGCAAGAAGAAGTGGGAAAAGTCGCAGACTCCTCCACTGAATAAGCGGACGAATTCGCATACTACACTGAAGAAGGCGGCGAAATCCCAGAATCCTCCATTGAAGAAGCAGAGGAAGGGTGTTTCGGAGGAGAAGCCCCTCGAGAACCCTGAAGTTTCTACGGACGAGGAAGAAGAAGAAGCAGAAGAGAATGAACAGCCTGACGACGGAGACGAATCAGGTTCTGACTTTTTCTCAGATGGTGATGGAGAAGAAGAAGAAGAAGATGATGATGATGATACAGAACCCTTAGCCGACGACTTTCTTGATGGCAGCGATGATGAGGAGGGACCTTTGGGTTCTGATTCGGATTCTGACTCTGATGGATCCGATCTCGTTAAGAAATCTAAAGCTATTGATGACGAACGTAAAAGGCAAGGACAAGATGCAAAAGACGAATTACAGATGAACATTAAGGAACAACCTGATGAGTTTCAGCTACCAACCCAAAAGGTGAACTTTTCCCTCGCTTGATTATGAATTTGTTCATTTTCTGCTTCTCTTTTGAAATGACACAAATCAAATTCATTTGGGTTGTAAGCGTTAGCCAAATTTTTTTTTTTAATTTGCTATTGTTGGTTGGTTTGTGTTGAAAAGATCAATGGAGCATTTGGATTTTAGTTATCTCATCTTTGCTATTATTCTACATTGCTCAGGAACTTGAAGAAGAGGCACGTGGGCCACCAGATCTTCCTAGCTTGCAAACGAGAATAAAAGAGAGTGAGCAACATTTTCAAATTTTATTCCTTTTAAGATTCTTGGTGTAATGTTATTATCGAGATCCTTTTGGATCTCTTAAGGAATCAATCACCCTCTCGGTTTATAGTTTAATGGTACAATATATGTTTCAGTTGTTAGAGTGCTGTCGAATTTTAAGGATTTGCGGCCAGAAGGAGCCAAGAGGAAGGATTATGTTGAACAGCTTAAAGCTGATCTTGCTTCTTACTATGGCTATAATGAGTTTCTTATTGGAACTCTGGTTGAGGTTATTCGCTAGTCTCTGACTTTTTTTACGCTCACGACTTTACTTTTTACGTTCACTTTGTTCTCTTTGATCTAAAGCTATGCGTAGGAGATAGCTAATTCTTTTACTCACATCTTTTGGCAGATGTTTCCTCCTGTTGAACTCATGGAACTAATTGAAGCTTTTGAAAAGCAAAGGCCTACATCTATACGTACCAACACTCTTAAGGTGAACTTAGTTATATAATGGAGTGTCTAGAACTATGTATTTATCAACTGTTGAGATATGCAATTTTATGTTGATGTTTGTTTTGGTTAGACTCGGAGACGGGATCTGGCTGATGTACTTTTGAACAGAGGAGTTAATCTAGACCCATTAAGCAAGTGGTCAAAAGTAAGTAGTGTTTGCAGATTGTCTTCATTTCGATTGGCAATTCCTTTTTGTGGACCATATGTAGTTAACCATGTCATAAAAATTGTAGGTTGGACTTGTCGTTTATGATTCACAAGTTCCAATTGGTGCAACTCCTGAATATTTGGCTGGTTTCTATATGGTACGTGATTTCTTGATCTTACTTCCGGTTCACACTATGGGTATTTTTAATTGTTTTCTTAAGTGTGTTCTTGGTGCATATGCAGTTGCAAAGTGCTAGTTCCTTCTTGCCAGTGATGGCTCTTGCTCCTCGAGAGAATGAGCGGGTTGTGGACATGGCGTAAGTTATTATTCTCTTACATAAATGCACTGTATTTGTCTCTAAGGCAACCATAACTATGCTGACCAAGTTGTACCTGAGTTGATTTTCAAATGCATGTTGTGATTTGTATCATGCTTTATGATGCAAAGTGCTATTAAAACGGAAAAGCCAATTCGAATGCTCCTTTATGTGAGAGATGCAGCTAGTTTAACGTATTAGTTATAACAAGGTTTTATGCACTCTGCCTGCAGTGCTGCCCCTGGTGGTAAAACAACTTATGTCGCTGCCCTAATGAAAAATACTGGTATGCATTCATTGGTTTCTTCTTCCTCGTAACCCCATTTTCTTTTTAGTTTTCTATCCTAATGTTATAAAGTTATAATGATAATATAACCAGGCATAATATATGCAAACGAGATGAAAGTACCTAGGCTTAAATCACTTTCTGCTAATCTGCATCGCATGGGGGTGACAAATACCATAGTTTGTAACTACGATGGAAGAGAGGTTAGCTTCTTAAATGTTCATTATTCTATCAATGATACGTGCTTGAGGATAATAAATTCTGCCAACTGGTGGTAGACCATGAGCTCTACCAAATTAAAAGTTACTGGCAAGACTGTAATTTTATTAAGGAACTAAGTTTTACGGACAGCTTATCTTTTAATCCCATTTCATTTCTTGTAGAACTCGTTTTCTTTTTCTTTCAGCTACCCAAGGTTTTAGGTCAGAACGCGGTAGATAGAGTATTGTTGGATGCTCCTTGCAGTGGAACTGGAGTAAGAATCTTTTCGTTTTGGCCCTCTTATAGTCTCTTAAGTTTTTCTCCCTGTTCGTAATTTAACCTCCTCTTATACACAATGCAGGTTATATCAAAAGATGAATCAGTTAAAACTTCCAAAAGTGTTGATGACATAAAGAAATTTGCTCATTTGCAAAAGGTATGGCTGTGCCTTAACATTCTTTACATTCCTAGACAAATATTTAAAGACGAAAATCACATGAACGCCTTTTATACCCTGTTACTGTGAGGAGCTCTATACGGATGGCTGAGGCTTGTAATGCTAACCATACTTTCTCTTTTTTTTTTGCGCATAGCAACTTATACTTGATGCAATTGATTTGGTGGACGCCGATTCCAAAACCGGTGGATATATTGTTTACTCAACATGCTCAATTATGATTCCCGAGGTTGGTTAACCTTTGTTTTTTCGTTTCACTGTTTTTCTTTTTCCTCTGGCATTCTCTTGATTTGTCACTATTTTGATTTATACAACAAAATTATGCAGAACGAAGCTGTAATCGACTATGCCCTAAAAAAGAGGGATGTCAAACTCGTTCCATGTGGACTTGATTTTGGCCAAGCAGGGTAATATACATTCTCTCATCTGCATAGAAACATTTCATGGTTCTTCGTCTAAACACAAATGTTTTTACTTCATGTCGTTAGATTTGTTAGGTTTAGAGAACACCGGTTCCACCCTTCTTTAGAGAAGACTAGACGTTTCTATCCTCACGTACACAACATGGACGGATTCTTTGTGGCAAAGGTATACACTTGGGTTAGCCTATAAATAGCTTCCCCCTCCGAAAGATTTACCATTAAATGTGGATGGAAGAAAACATGTTTTATGAAATTTCAATAGGTGATTAAACCAATAAGATATTTCTCTCTGTTTTTTTTTTTTTCGCTTTGCAGCTGAAGAAGATGAGCAATGCAAAGCAGGCTTCAGAAGGTGATGAGCCGGTTGAAACAATAGAGCAAGCTCAGGTGTCTAGTGATGACGATGATGAGGCTGAGGAGTTGAAGAAGCATTTTGCTGCCAGTGGGAAACCCAAGCGAGAGAGCAACACTAAAGAAAACAAGAACAAACAAAGAATTCCAAGCTCAAAGGAGAACAACGAAGGCAAAAAGAATAAAAATTTGAAAGCCAAAAATGGTAATGTGGAAGAACCAAGGAAGCAAAAGAAGAAGAGATCACAATGGAAGACTGAAATTGCTCAAGCTAGGTAAAAGAATTCTAGTGTAAAAAAAAAAAAAAAACCTCTTGTATAACATGTCCATAAATGGTTGAATATGTTGCAGGGAAGAGAAAAGAAAAGCCATGAGAAAGAATAGTAAGGAGACTGGGAGAAGATAAGGTTCTAGATGCATCTTGGAGTCCAAACTCAATACGATAGAATATTTTGATGTTCTGGTCATGCTGAGGGAAACAAGAAAGGAGGCTTCTTCATTGGCTAAGTTATCTATTGCAGTATACAATGTGGCTTTGTAGTCTGATTAATCCACTTGAGTAATAATATTACACTCACCCTTGTGGCCTCCATGGAAATTAGTTGAAAAATAAAAATGAGTTCCTACAAAGTGTTTGTAAGGCTATGGAATTTTCTGATTATAGCAACTCCTCTTGGACGGTGTGGTCCATTCCATGCCACAACATAAAGGATAGAATAATAGAAATGATTTGGTGAAAAACTAAGGGAATTGGGAGTGAGATGTGAAGGTTTTCTAAAGTGGGACTTGAGTGTTGGAGAAACATGACAATCCATTCAATTTTTGTTTGTCAGGTTCTCTTTGGGGACCTTACATTTACTTCTCTCAGCACATATTATCCTCACATGCATATGTATGCACTTTATATTGCATATGGATGGATATTCCAAAATCGGATAAAGAACTTAGAAAAGAGATTCCTTTGCAGGACACAAAAGATACAGAGCTTCTTGCTAAAAAGAAATATGTAACTAATTTGTGGAGTGTGGACTATGGATACTGATGTGTCTATGCAACTATATTATTAACAACAATAAAGAAGTGATCGGATATTCAAAATGCAATTATGTAAAAATCTGGAAATCAGAATATATGTGTGATTTTCTATATTCTATCAAACGTAAATATTTTGTTCCACCACCTTTACGAGTTACGACCATGTAATCTAATGGTTTAGAGTATACATTTCTGCTTATAATTTGATTATCGCAAATTACATTTAGGCATCCTTCGAATCTTTGTCTTCCAGTTTTCAGAAAATACATTAAGGAAAAAATTTGAAAAGCCCTAAAAAAAAGTCGCTTTGACCACCTCTCCCCTCTTTTCATGGTAGACTCTCTTTATTTTCAGACTCTCTGATTCATCTCTCTCTCTCTCTCTCTCTCTCTCCATGGAAGGAAGGTGATGAGTTCTTCATTCTTCATTCTTCATTCTTCATTCTTCATTCTTCATTCTTCATGCTCTTCTCTCTCTCTTTAGTGATACATCATACATGAATAAAGTTCTCTTCTTCCTTTTTTAAAATCCATTTTCTTCTTTCTTTACATAATTGATAATTCCTTAAAAAAAAAATTGTGTTGAGATCTTCCTCTCCCAAAGCTCTCTTAAGGTAACGATTTGTGGGTATTTTTCCTTAATTTCCTTCTTTGTTTTCCTTTGCTTATGTGGGTTTTAGCGACTAGATCCACAAGACCTTTTCTTGATTGTTCTTACTTTTCTGAGATCTGTTCAAGCCTAGGATTAAATCTACTTTGCATGTAATGTCTTACTAGGGTTTATGCTAGTTCTGGTTAGTTGGAGAATCAGAGAGTTTGAAGATGTGGAAATGGTGAATTGAGTTGGAGTAAATTTCTCAATTGATTGTCACTGTGATTTTGAGCTCGAGATCCATAAAGAGCTATAAATTTCTTTCTTTCTATATGGAAATTATCATTTTTAGGGTTATTTCTTAATTTGATGGATAACGCTTCATCTTGTGATTCCAACTTGAATCCCTTAGCAATGATTGAGCCATGGCCTCAGCTCTGAGTTTGTCCTCTGTTTAAAAATAGCAACTTTGTAGGTTTTATCTGCTCGGTTGTATGGTAAAGTATGTTTTTTTTTTTTAATTACGAGGAGAAAGGAATGAGAGCTCAGATCAATATCTGTGATTCTAACTCTTGATTGTTGATCTTGTTCTATAAGCGATCCCAATTTTACGTTATCTGAATCTGAAGGTTATTGTTCTAATAAGCTATTAGACCCAATGGTACAAGTGTTTTTCTTTTTATAATTTTCTCTCGAGACAATACAGAGCTCAGGTCACTATTTTTTAATTTTGTCTTATACAAGTGTTACAGACGCTATGTGTTTCTCAATGCAGACCTCAGGCCACTATCTGAGTGGATCGGTGACAACAGTGATAACTAGAGTCAAGAGCAGTTCTTTGAGTCTTGGCTGCTAAGTAGATAGGTATCCGTTCATGGCCTCAAAGTCTGGTCCTGGAGTTCTCCCAGAATATAATAAGGAAAAGGGAGATAAGAAAACCCCGGAAGCATCGGTTTCCAATTCCAGTCATGGTATCTCTGTCAGCACTTTGGCAGATCAACTATCTTCAACTTTGTCTTTTGCTCCAAGCGGTGACAGTAAAACTAGCGGAGAAGTTAAACTTAATGAACAGTCTGATCTTGCTGAGAGCGGAAAGAGTAACACATGTAGACCAAGCACAAGCAGTGATATCAGTGATGAGAGCACATGTAGTAGCAATAACAAGCCTCACAAGGCGAATGACGTGAGATGGGAAGCAATACAAGTTGTTCGAACGAAACACGGTGTTTTGGGTTTGAACCATTTTAGGCTCTTGAAGAGGCTAGGGTGTGGGGATATCGGAACTGTCCATCTTGCTGAATTGCACGGAACAAGGTGTTATTTTGCAATGAAGATTATGGATAAAGGGGCTTTGGCTAGCCGTAAAAAGCTTCTTAGATCTCAGACCGAGAGGGAGATATTGCAGTGTCTTGACCATCCTTTCCTCCCAACTTTGTATAGTCATTTCGAGACCGAGAAGTTCTCATGTTTAGTTATGGAGTTCTGCCCTGGAGGTGACTTGCATACCCTTCGACAAAAACAGCCCGGGAAGCGATTCTCAGAACAAGCAGCAAAGTAAGAAAATTTTAATCAATGCAATGTTGTTCATCCTAGATATCATTTTTTGTGTTAAATCATATTGACTTTATGCTTTTCCAGGTTTTATGTAGCGGAGGTACTTCTTGCAATGGAATATCTTCATATGCTCGGGATCATATACCGCGATCTTAAACCAGAGAATGTTCTTGTGAGAGATGATGGACATGTGATGCTTTCTGACTTCGACCTCTCCTTGAGATGTACTGTTAGCCCCACAGTGGTCAGATCAACTTCTCTCGTGTCTGAAACCTTGCAAAGGAAATCAGGTTATTGTGCTCAACCTGCTTGCATCCAACAACCGTCTTGCATTTCCGCTCCTACAACATGCTTTTCACCGCGGTTTTTCTCAAGTAAATCCAAGAAAGACAAGAAAATGAAAAACGAATCTGGAAACCAGGTTAGTCCGTTGCCTGAACTCATTGCTGAGCCCACAAGCGCTCGTTCAATGTCATTTGTTGGCACACATGAATACTTAGCTCCCGAGATCATCAAAGGTGAAGGGCATGGGAGTGCGGTTGACTGGTGGACTTTTGGGATCTTTCTGTACGAGCTATTGTTTGGTAAAACCCCGTTCAAAGGGTCGGGAAACAGAGCAACACTCTTCAACGTTGTGGGTCAGCCTCTGCGTTTCCCTGAATCTCCAGTTGTCAGTTTTGCTGCTAGGGATTTGATTAGGAGTCTGCTTGTGAAGGAGCCTCAGCATAGATTAGCTTATAAGCGTGGTGCAACCGAGATAAAGCAACACCCTTTCTTCGAAGGAGTGAATTGGGCATTGGTTCGATGCGCAAGCCCACCAGAGATACCGAAGCCGGTTGATCTTGAGAGTGCTCCTGCTACTCCAGCAGCAGCCACATCTACCAGTGTCAAGTCTGATCAGAGTAATTATCTGGACTTTGATTTCTTTTGAGATTTTTCGGCAAGAAAACTGCTAATAGATTATCAAATTGTTATCTACAATGTGCAAATCCGTTTAGTATTCTGAAATTGTGAGTATTTAATTCTCTGTCAATGCCATTCTTGGAAAATTCTGGATGTTTTTATCACTCCAACAAAGGCGAGATTTTAGACCGATTGTGTTTACCTGGAACGCATAGAAGCTGAAAGTTCTAAGCTTTGTAATCTGAGCTCAAAATTGCCCAAAACTGAAATCTTTATACATAAACGAACAGTTTCAAAGAATCTTGCTAAGTGGAAGCACATAGATAAAGTGGACGCATATTATCGAACTGTTCTAACATGAACCCTCCTTTTGAAACGAAGGGGAAATGTAGTTTGAAAGCTGAAACCAAGTCACAATGTCTAATAAGAACACAATACACAATCATCTTAGGATACAAATTTCTTCATTACAACTGTTTGTAGCAAGTATAAGCCACAACCACTGAAGCAGCAGCGCAAACAACAGCAAGAGCGGCATATGTATCTTCTCGCTCCCAGCTCTCTAACCATGTTGGTATTCCGCAGACCTTACGTGTTGAAGATCCTTTGTCACTATTTATTCTAAAGAAAGTCTTTTCTGCAATTTTTCTTCCCGGTGTAAGCTTTTCAGTATTGTTTTCACTTTCAAGTTGATTATCTTCTGAGGTCTCCAGAGACAACATCAGAGTTGTGTCTTGACAACATGAGGAGCTGTTCCCATTTTGTTGGCAACAACCATTAGGTTCTGAAGCTCGTGATTGGCAACAGAAAACATCGGCGTTGTGAACTGATGATTCCTGAGACACTTTCCCATTGCTCTTTATTGTATGGACTGCACCGTTTAGCTGAAACCGTAGTTCTTGATTTTTCTTCTGATCTTCTTCTGACAGACCCATTTCACCCCTTAAAAAACAGAAATAACCATAATGTGTTACTAATTACCAAGTGATTCGGAAATCGCGAGACCAAGAAACTTTGAACTTACCTCCATAGCCGGTCTACAATCTCGCCTTTGTTGATGTGCTGCTCCAAAAGAACAGGTACATCATCTGGTTGCACATAGCCATACCTTGAGACACACAAAAAATATCAATCATCAAGTCAAAATAGGGTAAAGCAGAGAACTTTCGATGTTCTAATTCCATTTTAGTTTTGAAGATACCAATTAAAAGATCACAACCTTTCATGAAACCAACTCTTTTTCAAATGCATTCTTGATCTCTTTATCCAAACTTACAATAAAACTACGTGGGAAAAGATGTATGTAGGAATAAATCTGTAACTCCTTACTCACCAGTGTCCTGTGACTTTCCTGTGGATCTTTGATTGGTAGATGATAACATTCCCAGCGTATTTGTGACCACCGATATGAGAACATGGGCTAACTGACACTTTACCTTGAAGACCATGAAACTCAAGTTCTTCTCTGAATCTACTAACCAGCGGCGGTCCACAAACCCCACATCGTCGGTCTCTGGATCCATGAGAACATACAAAGACATATGAGCCTTTTAGCAATTCAGGATTTCCAGGCAGCCATTCCCCATCCTTCACAAGCACCTCTTCCACAAATGTGTCCACATCAAAATGAGTCAACCTTCTGCAATTTTGTTGAGATGAAACTGTCAAAAATAAGTCCCGGCTGTTGAAGAATAAGAGAAAGTATAACAAACACTTCGACCCCTACCTGTATCTGATCATATCAGGGAAGATAAGTACATCGCCATTGGATGTCTCTGTTCCATCATGGCCCTCACATATTGTGAGTCGAGTCTAGAGAGAAATGGCGAAAAAACACATAAGGCACAAAGGTAAGGGAAGGTAAGAAGCCACACCGTAAAGCCTCATCATAAGACAAAGTAATCCATAAAGATACATCAGAGACACCATTCAACTTAAATTCATCATAGACATAAGCACATGAAAAAGAGTAAAACTAGTGCACATTAAGCTCAAAAGCGGAGTTGCGTGTTGTTACCAAAAGAATATTGCCAAAAATAGTCACTTTCCCTTATCTTACCCAAACCGAAATCCCAACAGTCCCGAGATAAAAATGATTCCATGATGACCTTAAACAGATACTTTAACTAAGCCAAAACAAGTGAAAGTAAGTGAGACTAGAAGAGCCAGACCATTAAACTCCCAGACCTAAATCCATGAGAATCAAGATTCAAGTTAACAGGAAACAAGCTGAATCCATCAGATGAAGGTGGAATCAGAAGATTAGAAAGTCACCTCCTTGTTCATGCTACCCTTCCTTGCCGAAACGGCAGCAGAGAGTAGCCTAGGCAATCGATCGAACTCAGCCGCCTCGATCCTGGCGGGCCAAACGGATGGCTTTTTGTAGCACAAGAAAACATGCCTCTCGTAAAACTGAACGGTTCCAGCGAGTTGCTCCGTTCGGAAATCGGGACGAGCGAATCCGAAATCAGCGTCGCTAATGCTCTCTCCACCGCCTCCACCGAGCAAACTCTCGCTCTGAAAACTCCCGGAGCGAGAAGTGGGTTCGCCGAGAAAGTTGTCGAGGTAATCAGAAACAGTGACCGGAGACGAAGCCGAGGATGGATTGCTAGTAAATGATAAAGGGTCGTCTCTATCTCTTCCACTTCCCATTTAAAAATTCGACGGCAAGTTCGAAACTTTTTATAGATCGAAACTGAAACTCTGGAGAGGAGAGAGAAGAAGAAGAAAGTGAAAGTGAAAGTTTCAGTGCTTCTCTAGTGACTCGGTCCAACCAAAGTAAAGTATATTCCGTGCTAAACGTTACAGTTACACTAACTCCGGTTTAGTCCCTAACCGAGATTCCACTTTGTAAAATTCACCGGTAAAATGGACGGTTTTAATTAAAAGAAGACTAGACTACACGTAGTTCTCTCGCTTTCAATAGTAAGAACGGCAAGTAGTTAATGATTTGACCTCGAAGAGGGCCCCATAAGGTCAATGAGCTGAAGAAATGTAGCACACGCGCTAAGACCTAAGACCCGCGTGGTGGATAATTCTCCAAATTTATAGTATTGTCTTATTTGATTCAGTAGCCTTATGCAAAGCTCTGTAGACGAGAAGACAGGTTGAACACCTCAGCCTGTCAGATTTTTACCACGAAAGAAGCCACTCATGGTGAAACCTTCTTCAAGCGCATCTCTTAGTCATCTAGAAGGGGAATACGTAATGAGCACAAGATACTTCTGTAATATCCAGATAGCAAATTCAAAGCAGAAAGGGAATCATATTATTCATTTATTACCATTGGCCTCCTTCAAACACAAGGAAGGAAACTAAAGAAAGCTACACAATGTCATAAAAGGGAGCCTCACAAATCAAAAGACAATCCAAGGAGGCTTTTATGTTAAATGGTGGTATAGACATACAAGCAACCTATCCTTTGGCTATGCAGCTTCTTCCTCTTGTCTCTACCAAAAGTAAAGCTGCTTTGCGCAATTCAGACTCAAGAAAAACACAACAAAATATTACATCCACAGATTTAACTTATACATTTGCCACATGACTACTAGGCATTAGGCAACAGTACCTGTGATACAAAAAAAAAAAAAAGTAGGCTAGAGAGAGAGAGAGACTCGGTATGTGCGATGTGATCAGAAACGAGTTTAGGCTTTCACCTCCGCACCACTGGCTTCTGCTTTCTCCTTCTCTGCATCCTCTTCTTTCTTCTCCTCTTCTTCTTCTTCTTCCTCTTTTTCATCAGTCTCTTCTGCTAATTTGGTGAGCTCACGTTGGATCATCTTCTTTATAGATGACTTTCTTGGGGTGAGATCTTCTTCAAACTCCTTAGCTGAAATATGAGTAAAACAATGTGTTTTTTACATATATAACCAGAATAAAACCAAAAATCACTGAAGAAAGATGTGAATGAAAGCAATATGTTCATACCAAGTTGTTTGAGGATGTCTGTGAATGTAGCCTGCAGAGGACCAACATAGCTCTTATTAGGTTATCTAGATATAGAAGTCACAGTTTGGATAGATGATATTTTACAACAAACTTCTTATCAGCTTTCAAAATATGCAGGATATTTCATGCAAACAATATATTTGTTCGGGAGAATCAAATTTTGCTTTATTCAACAGTTAAATGTGTCCAATATTAAAGGTTGAGAAATTACTCACCGTATTAAAGTCCACCCCTTTCAAGATCTTAACGATTGCATTTTTCAGCACTTTATCGCTTGGCCCGTTGGTTTTTTCTTTCCCATTTCCAGCCCTTTTTACTTTTAGTATAGGCACAAAAACAAATAAACATGGTGTCAGAAAACATAAGTGGTTGCAATATTGGTTAGCTTCTGCAAACAAAGTCGTAAGGAATAAGATTCTCGAATGAATCTGACAAACACTACAATCAGTCACACATGCCTTATTATACCTAAGCGATCATTTAGTGGAAGATAAAAAAACAGGATAATGACCAAACCTGGCTTCTCTTTTGATGCAGACTTTGAAGGGGCCGAGGAGACCTTGGTAACTTTTTCAGACTTCTTCCTCTTGGAGGACGTCTTTGGACTTGTATCAGTGTCATCATCTGTTTTCTTTCGTTTTGCTGATGATCGCTTCTGTGTAACTTTTTCTGGTGGACTGGATTTTGCAGCGACTGCTGCTTTCTTGTTTCTAGCTCTCCCTGATGATTCTTTCTTCCCAGCTGACAGTTTAGAACCATGTTTCTTCTTTGTCGTTTCTTCTTCAGAATGCTCCTCAGATTCATCCTCCCTCTCCTCGCTTTCAGAAGGCTGAGGTGCCTCATCCTCAGATTTATCAGGAATACCATTTTCATTCTCCTCCTCTTTATTCTCTTCTTCCTCTTCTGCTTTCTGCTCCTTCTCTTGTTTTTCTTCTTCTTCCTCTTTCTCATCTTCAGACTCATCATCAGAATGAGATATACTCTTTTTGACAGCCTTTGTTCCTTCTTCAGACTTTCTTTGGCTCTGCAAAGGCAATGCAAATATTATAATCAAATTGGGTACTTGGACCAGAGACATGGACCAGTGATGGACAGTTGCAGATAAGCAACATTAAGATACACATTCTCTTCAAAGTTAATAGCATAAGTAATGAACAAGCAAGCCTCCAGCTCTAAGTTATGCATTGATACCTTTGCTGATCGTTTGGAGGATGAACTCCCAGCTGCAGGTGAGCTTTGCTTGGGAGTTCTCTTGCGTTTTGCTCCCTTACTCGACTGTTTCAACGGAATATTTTAAGAGAATGGAAGATGCACAATTAATTTCTAAAATAAAGATGATTCTCAACACCAAATACCTTCTCTTTCTCAGTAACTGGAACATCGCTTTTCACATGAGGTTTCTCCAAAAACTCAATCAGTTTTGTAATAATGTCTTCCTGTGTTGATAAAACATGCAACAATAAGTTTCCGTATTTGATTAAATGGGGAAATGAATTAGCATAAAATTGGTTACAGCCAGTAATGGCTGATCAATCTGCTCAACAAGAGACAAAGATATCTTTAAACCTTCAAATGATGCCCATCTATTCACGCAGGAAATAAATGAAACTCAAGAACAAGAACTTAGAAATTAATAGCCATATTGACCTTCTTTGTTGTAGCCTTGGTAATATGTATGTCAAACACATCGCAAAACTCCCACAGTTTTTCTTTGATACATTTTTCAAGCTTTTCTTTTATTTTCTCTTTTGCCTTTTCCTGCAAATACCAAAGACACAATTATATACGAATCAAAAGCATACGTAAAAGAATCTTCATGTGTGATGTTGCACACCTCATTTCCATGCCAAACAAAACCAGAGAAGCCCAATATGTTTGTCTTGATCTGAGCAGCCTGTTAAAGCAAGAAGAATGAGTTACATATAAACATGATTTGCAGACTTGCTGCTAACATAAGAGCTGCAGCACCTGAGTCCAAACCACTGGTACAAAAACCACAAGAGTATGCCCGTGATTGACAATTTAGAATTATGACTATTGGAGCAGCAGAATATGACGCTCACCTTCCCTCTCCTCCCACCAAATAGAATTGTGTGCAGCAGCTTCAAAGTTTCATCAGACTTCTTCCTCGTTATCTTGTAAGCAACTACGGAAAAATATTCAAGATATCTATTTCATTTCAACTGCAAATTAGATTAACAAAATGGAGCCAATAAAGGTATTTTAAATTGTTGCTCGTGAATTTTTAATTTTGGTTTGCTGGAAATCTTGCTCCTGAACCAGCTGGAATTACTATATTCAACGACAATAATTTCAAATGAAGATTCACATAGCATGAACATACCATTGGGAATATCTTTGAGATATGCACCTTGCCCCTGTAATATGCAAAAGATCATTATGAACACATCTAGCAACGAAGTTCTACTCAACTCAGGAAAGTATTGGCAAACCTTTTCAATATGGAATTCTTTCGAAGAGTCTCTATCAATCAATGCGACAAGCCTCTCAACAGATTTTCGCTCACGCACAGGGCGATCAGAGAAAGGAGTCCTAGGTTCTGCATCCTTTTTTTCTTCCTCATTTTTTGTCTTCTCACGAACCTTTTCCCCAGAACTCTTTCCCTTCCCACGCTTTTTAGAACCCTTGCTCTCTTCTTTTTCAATTTCCTTATCATCACCACTCTCGGCTTTTTCATCTTCCTTATGATCATTTTTCTCTTTTTTCTCATCTTCCTTTGCATGTTTGCTCTCCACTTTTTCATTGTTGTTCTCATCCTCACTTCCTTCTTCTTCATCTTCCACCTTTGCCTTTGTCGCCTCAACTTCCTCTGTTTTATTGTCTTCCTTATCTCCCTCTTCCTTTCCTTCTTCAACCAAATCCTCCTCATTCTGGTCCTTCACATTCTCCTCCTTTTTATTTTCGTCCACAGACTCCACTTTTTTATCTTCATCCACATTATCAACCCTTTCTGTCCCTTTGTCTCCATCTACCAGTTTCTCTTCCTGTTTGATGTCTCCTGTATTCCCATCTTTTGTTCCATTTGCATTTTCACCTTCATGTTTTACGTCCTCCTCTGATTCTTTCCCGACTTTCTTGTGGTCTGCTTCAGTAATATTTGTCTCTTTAGTCTCTTGCTTTTCATCATCTTTGGCATCGTTTTCCTTCATTACAGTATCTTCCACTGTACTACCTCCAGAAACACCATCATCAGTTTGCTCTTTCTTCCCATCTGCATCTTCATCCATGTTGGTAGCCTCTGCTTGTCCCTCATCTTTGGTCAGCATAAGGTCTTCTTCCATTTTTTCAGTCTCGGTATTGTCTTCATTTCTCTTACCCTCTAACTCTTTATCTTCTGTCTCACCTTTTTCTGCATCTTTCTTTATCTTAGCATCAATCTCCATTTTCTCTGGTTCAGCCTTCTCCTCATCTTTCTTATGTTCTTGTGTTTCCTTACCTCCAGCGCTCTCCTCCTCCTTTTTCCCAGCCAAATCCTCTGACGGCTTCTCAAGAGAAGTAGTCTTGTTTTCTGTTGGCTCAACGGTTGCCTTTGTATCGTCTTCCCCCATCATCAAAACAGTTCCGTAGATCTTTTCCACCGAAAACACCTCTTGTTGTTATCAAAGGCTGCATGAGAAATCAGTCCAGAGGATTAAAATCGCTGCGATAGCAGAAATTAATGTTCCCTATAAACAAATTCAACATCTGCTGAACAAATGCCAGACCCAGAAAGTGGCCATAAAAGGAATTCAATCTCATAAAGAACATTACTTTAACCAAACCAGGAGGCTGGTCAACAATAGATCCACCAAGAAACCTTACGAGAAATTCAATTTAGATCTCATGTGTGTTCCACAATTATATCTTAATCCAAATTTAGATCTGAACAAGAAGAGTTAAATGGAATCTTTGAGTGGAGAATTTCAAAGTATACAAAAAAAAAAAAAAAAAAGATGATGAAATTCAAGGAAGGCATCAAATCTAAAGGGTTCATCATTAATGCAAACTTCCTATACATTCTGGAAAAAAAACAAAGATCTAGATGGATGACTGGAACCAAAAACAACGATGCAGCTCAGAGAAATCTCCTAAGATTACACCAAACAAATTCAGACAAAACACAAACACATCTGTTTTTCACTTGAATCTCTCGAAATTAGTCAATCAACGTCAAATTCGTGCATTTTCCGCTAAATTAACAGCACCGGATAGGAAAAAGACAATAAATTCTCAAAGTATCAAAATTCGCAAATCAAAGAAGCGCATGAGAAACCCTAACTTCTCATCACAGCTTTAACAAACACAGAAACACCCAACCAAAAGAACATGCGAATTCAAACAAAGCTCGAAAGATACAGCTCACAAAGATTTTTGAAGTATCTACAGCGTTCTAAAGCACAAGACTTTGGAATCTCACCACACTATCCCCAAGACTCGGCACTGAGTTTTTTTTTCTCCTCTGTTTACTTTTTTTTTTCGCCTTTCTTCCTTTCGAAACAGAACAAATAGCTTTTTGGGAGAGAGAAATTAAAGGATTCGGACGCAAAACCAGATTTTAAATACAATTAAATGCCACGTCGGATGTAGGAGGAAGCATCGCCGTCCATTTCCAATGGCTAAACAGACTTAATGAACGGTTCAGACTTCATGTTTGATGCATCTCGTGGATCGATGACGGTACACCTTCCTTTTTTTTCCATTTTCATCTTTTACATTTATGTATTAGAAATTTAACTTCACAAAATATATATTTAAAGATATAAACTACTAGGATCAATTCGACCAAAAAAAAACTAGGACCAAAATCTTTCATGTTACTTATGATAAAAATGGATCCTAAATCAATTGTATTTTTGTAATTTTTCTATGATATGATATAGTTTGATAAATACGTTAAAAACAAATTGTCACATAATAGCCGATAAAAAAATTATCACGTAATAATTGCGATATCCGTTTTAAATAAATGAACTGTCTTATACTTGTATTTTCGAAATGAGTTAATTAGGTACATATTCAAAGCTTGGATCGAAATTAGGAAACTAACCATGGGCCCACAAAACAAAAAAATTATTGTGTCGGTGGTTATCGGCAATGACGAAATTAACCTTGACCCCAACTGCCACATCGCAAACTCAATCGACTACATTATTGTGTAACATGTTAAACTATTTATTATACCAATAAAAGCATAGATCTACCTCTAACTTTTTGTTTTATACGGTAACTCACTTATTAACTAGTTAACTATTATTCATCACTTAATCATGAAATATTCGATGAAACTCCGACATAACCCGACACCACTCGACGACGATCCAACAAATATTCAGTGATAATTTTGGAAATATCTGGCAGATTCGGCGAAAATACGGTGAAGTTTCAAGATATGATAATGCCATATATATCATACACATGAATATGTACTTGTTAGCATGTAACAGTAGATATTATCGATAAATGATTTGTTATCAACTATTACACATGTTACCCATCTAACCATCATCGGTAAATAATATGTTACTTTGTTAACGTTAATTGATGTTATCTTACCAACCTATTTGTTACATGCATAATGAATCTATTAGCAAATATGTAATTTCTTTAATTGTTGATCAGTTACCAAAACTTGATCTATTACACTCAAATACAAAATCGGTTACTTTATTGTTATCTGGTAAAATCGATATCGTTAGCAATAAAAATAATAATATTATCAGGTAACAATCATGTTACTTTGTTAATATTGGGGTTATCTATCCACCATATTGTTATCCGTATAATGAATCTCAGTAGTCGTAATCATCGATTTATGATCGAAAGTTCAGATATGAGAAAAAAAATAACCGGATCTGATTTGATATATTTCATATATAGCTTTTCAGTCGGTAGATTTGGTATCTCATTGTCGATATCCTCACCACGCTTTACAATTCTCACATGGTTGGAGATGATGTTGTTGTCGGTGGTGGTGTGGTTGAGATTGTTCTTATTTTGTGGTATCAATCAAGTTTATCTCCGGCATGTTCTTCACCGGCAGCAAAAATCATCAAGAACTCGAAAGAGAGATATGAAGAATAGAAGGAAATATATGAAAAATAAAGGGATGAGTATTGGAAAGAGAGAGACGAGAAACGAAAGAGGGGAAAATGATGTCGCATAAAGAATAAGAGGGCGAAAGAGTAAATAGGGATAAAGTTGAATTATTATATTTGTAATAGTGTTTCAAATAGTATATACTTAGATTTGCACATATGAGTTTTTTTTTTGTTTGTTATAGGATGCAAATACTCTTTAAAAAATCCATATGGAAATGAAGTTGATATGATTGACGAAATGATTAAAACAAAAACTCCTTTCTAAACAAGTGTAACATTTAAGAAAATTAATGAAAATTTAGTAACCTTTAATTAAGTTTGATTTAAAACAAGGGTGATCAATTAGGTGAATGATCTAAAGTGGATGGAAATAAGTAAATGACGTTGACAATTATTTTGGGCATTTAATTTTGTGTATTTTTAAAATTGCATGAAACGAGTCAAAAACTCCGACACCTTGATACTCTCCGTTTCACAATAAGTGTTGTTTAAAGTTTTTTTTTTATGTTTTATAATAAGTGTCATTTTAGATTTTCAATTCAGATTTTGGCACAAAATACCTAATTTAATATCAGTTCTAATGAAGAATTTCAAGAGTTATTATACTCCCTTTGTTTTTTTATATATCGTTTTATAGTTGATTTTTTTTTTCAGATGAAGTGTCATTTTCAGTTTTCAATGTAACCTATTATAACCTCAAGTTAAAATAACAAAATATTTTAAATAATAGACAAATACTGTAAATACATTTGATTTGTGAGAGTATAATAGACAAATTAATAGATTTTTTAATTTGTGTGTTCAACTATAAAACGACATATAAAAAAAAAACGTAGGGAGTATATTTTAAATGTATAATTGAATTTTTAATATGTTTTATTAATTTATGTGCAAAGTGTCAAAACGACATTTATTATGAAACGGAGAGACTAAAAATTTGTGCAATTTAAAAGGAATAACATAATTGATCCACAAAACCTTTTAAACTCTTTCACGTTGCTTTCAACAGCGTTGAATTCACAATCACTCTTATTTTATTTTACTGCACTCAGCCAACCAAACTCAAATCAAACCAAATCGTCGTCTACTCGTCTATCCTACCTTAGTACCATTCTTTTACTTCATTTTGTTAGCAGAAGAGTGTGGATGATGAATACTTGTTCAATCTGGAGAAATCATACAACAGCCTGAAATAGCTTTTCCTGGGTTTTGGATCATGTCTCTTTGTCTGCACCTGGGTTAAACAAAATATATATATTGAGAAGAAGAATAGTTTGTAGTAATATATATTGATGTTTCTTGTTTAACAAAAAAAAAAAGGAGCATTAACATCTTCTTGTGTATTTTTACAACACATTTTTGGAACTCAAAAAACAGGTGACACATACAAATATATATATATATATATATGGTGGAGATAGTTTAAATCAAATAACAGCTCTCCACAGAGAAATAGGAATCATATAGAACAAGGTCTCATTCCATTCCTAACCTAAGAAGAATCCAATACTGTTGCTTCCTTTATCTTCTAAGGACCCGATTGTATTCTCCCTATGTTGTGCGGATATGGGTAAGACGAATGGTTCAAGGACGAGATGTCTCCATTTTGAGTCTCGTTCTGGGTTTCTCTCGGGCCATACTGATTTATACCGCTGTTTAAGCTCGCATAGTAGGATGACATGGGAGTTGCATTAACAAACCTGAAACCGACTCCATTTGGGTGAGTTTGGTTGACGAGTTGTTGATTCTGGTGCTGACGCTCGTTGGTAGTGTGGTCAGGTCCATCAGATGAGATTCCAACACCAAGATTGAGGCTGATTGTGTCTGTTTCCTCTGGTCTGAACCGAGGCTGGATGTCATGATTGCTGCTAGACTTTGAAGTGGGAACATCGTGGTTGTGTTTGCCTTCGTATGTTGTTATTACAGCTTTTGGATCATGTGATGCCCTCTCCACATGTTTTCTCACTGGGCATCCGGCAGCTGTGCATTTGTAATAGCTCCTACAAAAGGCCGAGGAACATTACCAAACATAATATCTCCATTACACAGATGTTGAGTCTGTTAAGATCACTATCTTCCATATCTCAAACCCAATTCCCAAGAGAATCAACACTTTATGCACAAAGCATAAGAACTAGCCCTTGAATACAAAGACTAAACTGTTCTCGCTATCATCTTGAACTGCAAGCTATGCTTGTGTATGTTCATTTAAGCAGAAAGAGAGGAATTTGTTGGGGTGGGGGGATATTTTGTTAAAAGTTATGTGGTTGTACGAACCTGGGATTTGGGTTTCCCCTTACGACTTTCTGCCCATATTTACGCCACCTATAACCATCATCCAGTATGTCAACCTCACTCAGAGTTTGAACAACAACCCGAGGCTCCCGGATAGGTTTCACAAGTGGAGTTATTTCCATGGTCCCATCCAACCTCCTGCATAAAGTTAAAGTCTTCATCATGTCACATTACAGTTTCAAAGCAAACACCTAAATCCTTTGTTAAGCTCTAATACCTCCGTTTTGTAAATGGATCATCGTCATCCGGGTCATCTTTATTCCTATTAGACATTGCAACTTCCCCACCATCGTCAGTTGCTGACATAGGAGGTACTTCAGGGTAACCAGTTTGCTCAATCGCTTGAGACAAGTTGTAGACGCCCTTCTCTGTATGCAGAAATAAAGAGAAGAAGAAACAGATGAAGTTATAGATATTGTCAAGGAGAGTAAGTGCAATCTTGTCTCAAGTTTTAGATATGGTTACCATCTCGGCCAGTCAAAGGAGGATACTTGTCTAGCCTTTCTTCTTGAGCAGGCATACCAAGACCACCAGAGTTTCGGCGACCAGGTTGGGGTTTAGGATGATCATGTGTACCCTTGTAGATAATATCAGTGATCTGCCCATCATGAGACCTTTCAAATAACTTTTTCACTTCACAATTAGGATGTGTACATTTATAATAGCTCCGGGGAAATTCACTCCCTTTGACATGCTTTTGACCATACTTTCTCCAGTTGTAACCATCATCAGCCAAGATTGATGGCGTACTTGCTCTGGAGTCATTTTGCGATGTCTGGACTGATTCATCTTGCTCAGATCCGGCCGGAATATCTGAGCTCGTTTGTGTAGTCTGACGAGGAGGAGTTGGCCGGCTTAGATCACTTGAGGAAGCTGCAGCCTCACTGATTGAAGAAGGTGAGTGTGCGGATCCATGGCCCTGGCCTTGAAATTGTACTGGTGGCTCACTTCTATGCTTGTCAAGCTCTGCATAAACCTTGAATTCAATAAAGATATTTAGACAACGCCACCCGCAACAGTGTACAAGGAAGTTAATTCCTACAAGCTTGTGGATATAAAGATATTTCAGCCAGTGTTTGGAGTACAGATTTTGTCCATTCTCTGAACAGTACATAACATTCGAAGCATCACAAAAGGTACTTCTTTTGACAATACCATATTGGATGCAGGAGGTCTGAACTCAAATTCACTGGACTTCTGCTCGGTGAAGGTGTTCTGATGGAATGCCCTTCCTGTATAAGAACTTGAGCTAACGTGCACTGGTCGGGGCTTGAACAAAGAACCAGTGGTAGGTGAAGGTTCTGGCTGAAAGTAAAGAAAGTTCACATATCCAAATTTTATCAGTGACATGAATAAAACATCATTACATAAACAAAAGTCGACAAAAAATAATTCATTCTGAAAGATGGTATGACAAATCGGATTTTGTGAAACCTGAACCTGATCCATTATCAATAGAGATGATGTTTTTGTAAATTGAACGAAACGACCACTCGTTTTGTTTTAAAACGAACAAATTATTAATTGTTCAATCAAGGGGTAAGAAGATGTAACTCATTGATGCAAAATGTAATTGAGCATAGCATCACTTAACTTTTGATTATTCGTCACCCTGATATTTGAACATAATTTAAGCTAATACCCACGAAATGATTACTCTATAGATCTAGATGGTGAACATGATAAAAAAAAAAAAGCAATTTTTTTCTCACCAACAGAATCATTCAATTTTAATATAAGCAAATGGAATTCTTACACAGCTAACAAAAAACAATTAACAAAGAATGGAAAAAGACAAGAGCAGCACCAAAGACAGGGAAGATTGACAAATGTGAAGAAAAAAAACGATGAAGAGAAAGAGGATTTATAAATGAAAACTAATCAGCAACAATAGAAGATGATATATAAAGAAAAGGGGTTTATTCCAGAGAACAATCTGAACGGACACAAATGCAGAGTATAGTAACGTGAAGAATCGGAATCTGGGCCAAAGTCTCTTAACGTAAGCAAAGAAATCATAGTTTTTCTAAGCACTTGTGAATGATTTAAGAAGCAAAAATGGAAACCTAAGTCCAATGTTTTTTCTTTGTGGGCAAACAGGAAGCATCTTCACCAAATTACAGAACCCAATTAAGAAATTCCCCCCCACTAAGCACTACACTACTAGAAGAATCGTAGCTCCACTTAAACCACAATATGAACAGTGGTCCGAACACAGTGCAACATGGCACAAACCAATTTCACGGGAAGAAGAAAAAAAAACCCTTAGGTCTTAAAAATGCAATCAGAAAACCTAATTTCTCAAACGACACCACAAAATGAGGTGAAACTGTGATATTTCCACAAGAGAAGAAGAGAGAGAGAGAGTAGCTGGTGCATAAGTAACCTTGATGTTGGAGATGAAAACAGGAGATTCCAAAAACGACGTCGGACTCATCCCAGGAGGAACCGTGATGTCAGTCGACCTCGAGATCGGAAGCTTCGCCGGTGACATCAGCTTGTACCTCGCACCTCCACCACCGCTGCCTCCGGAGGAATCGTGCCTTGCCGTGGGATCTACCGTCGCCGGGCAATCGAGCTGAAACTCCTTCCGGTCATTAAGGTGAGGGTTCATTTCAGGGAAATCTAGAGGGGGTTTCCAATGGTAGAAGGAATGACGGAAGGAAGAGGGAAGCTCAGGCTCAGCTATGGCGGATTGAGAGCTTTTTGCTCTCTCTCTCTTGTGTGTGTCAGTGAAGGAAGAAAGAAATTGACTTGCGACCGCTCTTTTGTTTCATTGTTTTTGCCTTTTTTATTTTTCTTTTTCCGTTAACAAAAAAAATAAAAGAAACAAGTAACAGACCAGACCAGACCCTTTGTAATAAAAATTAAACCAGTTCACTGTTTTGAAAGTAAAATTGGCCGGTCAATTAATTTTTAACATATTCTCAAGGACGGTTCGTCACAATATTTCAAATCATATAGATTCAGAATGTGTGGCCTAGAAACTACATTTTGATTTGTTTGTTGTAATTAGCAGAGTCAAATTTGTTATAGGCCATAAATCACCATTTTTATATTTATAGAATATAATATCCTATTTACAAACAAAAGGGATTTTAGTATATCTGATATTTGAAGATTGGGGCCGTTCTCTATTTAGTTCGTCAATTTATATGGGCTTGGGCCCTTGAGCTCTTTGTTATATGTCGGAGGGATGAAATTTTCGTATCCGCTGGAAGACCAAATTTTCTCGATGTGATGTTTTTCGAAACTATTTGACGCTTTAACTAATCAATACTTAGGACAAGAGAACAATGAGATCATAAATTTTAAAGAATCAGAACACAACATACATACATAGAAAAGAACAATGACTTCCGATTTTGTCATATTTAGATTTAAAAAAAAAAAAAAAAANTGTTGATTTCAAATTTAAACCCTTAACTTTTGTTGACTCGGCCAAAAAGAACATGGCGTTAAATCCGTAAACGAAACTCATAAACGGTGTTACAACTCCGTTGGTATAATAAAACGACATCGTTTCATCTTTAATCTAAAAAAAAATTACACGTGTCACCATCCTATCGCAGAAAGGTAGTAATTTCGCCGGTGGTTTCGAGGAAGAAAGGGAAAGAGACTGGGTTAGTTCTTGATTTCACTGTGGGTCTCGCTGTGATTTATGAACCAAGTCAAAAAGGAGAAACATCATCCTCCTCGCAACAACAACAAAATCAAACTCCCAGAACAAGAACCGTCCCGATTGAATCTCATAAGCACCAAGGGGGAAATGAAAAAGAAGAGAAGCTTCAATTTCGGGAATCTGATTTTCTGTGGCGATGGAGAAGAATCGAGCCAAGGGATGAGAAAGGGAACAGAGAGAATGAAGGAGAAGAACGAAGAAAAAGTAAGAGAGAGTAGAGAGATCGCAAGGAGAAGAGGCTGAGAAAGAGAAAGGACATTGAAGATTTAGTGGTTCCATGGATCGATCCGAGCTCGGTTTCTCAGAGGTTTCAGGGTTCAATGAGTAACCATTCCTACAATAAGACGGTGACACGTGTATATATATATATTTTTAATTAGAGATGAAACGACGTCGTTTTATTAAACCAACGGAGTTGTAACACCGTTTATGAGTTCCGTTTACGGATTTAACGTCATGCTCTTTTTGGCCGAGTCAACAAAAGTTAAGGATTTAAATTTGAAGTCAACAAAATATGATGATTTAAATGGCTGATTCGATAGTTGATGCTTTTAATGGCCATAATTTGTAAGTTGATGTTTTTTTGGGCATTTTTCCCATCTGATATTTGAAGATTGGGGCCGTTCTCTATTTAGTTCGTCAATTTATATGGGCTTGGGCCCTTGAGCTCTTTGTTATATGTCGGAGGGATGAAATTTTCGTATCCGCTGGAAGACCAAATTTTCTTGATGTGATGTTTTTCGAAACTATTTGACGCTTTAACTAATCAATACTTAGGACAAGAGAACAATGAGATCATAAATTTTAAAGAATCAGAACACAACATACATACATAGAAAAGAACAATGACTTCCGATTTTGTCATATTTAGATTTAAAAAAAAAAAAAAAAATTGAGAGAGAATAATCAATCTATGAAGGAAGAACCTAATTTTTAAAAAGGTTTCTGTTTAAATTGAGAAGGAATAATCTATGAATGAAGTAACGGAAATCATTAAATTAAAATAATACAAACAACATAATAATTGACATAAATCACAATTATATATATCATAAATATGACAAAAAATTATACGATTAATTAATAAAGATTTACGAAATCGTATAATTACTCGTAATCTTCTCAGTTTTACATATTACTACCTGTAGAGCATGTCCAATGGGGGTTCTAAAAAGGTAGGGGTTCTAAAAAATAATAATAAAAAAATAAAACTTTAGAAACTTAGAAGTTTGGGGTTCTAAACTTAGAAACTTTAGAAACGATTCTTAAACGATTCTTAGAACCTTTGTACACGTGTCTTGTTTTTAGTGATCAGTTTTAAAAATAATTTAATTTTGCTTTATTTTAATTTTTAGAAACTCAACTGAGTTTCTAAACCGTTGAGTATGATCTTAGTCTATAGATTAACAAGAAGAACCTAAGAAATATTGATCTACAAAAATCTAGAAACGGTAAAGTTTGCATGGACATTTTCAAAGTTCAAAAAGGTGCTGTCCTTCGCATAACCACACACACCATCATCATAATTTTGATCAAACATTTGACCAAGAAAAAGGGTGGTTTCATTATTTTAGTTTGGTGTACTTCAAATTTTTAATTATTTTATTTCATAACATAGGCATATATATAGAGGAATATTGATTTTGTACTCAAGTGCTGGAGACCTTCTAAGTATTGGATTCTTTCTAAACAATTGATGAAAAATATTATTTATAGTTTTCTGTTTGATGGCCGTAAACATTTTTAATATATAGAATATTCGACGGTTCGAGATTAATTTAAATCTAGACATATGAATAATCAAAAAAAAAAAAAAAAATTCGACATATCTGGTCATACAAAAATTGTTATGAGAGAAACTCAAATATAAAACTCATACCGTATTTACCGAAAAGAAAACTTCTTAGAGGGGAATACTAAAACAAATGTATTTATTGTCAATGAGATGAGAATATGAGAACATCGAATGCTAAATATTTAATTAATTGTGTTTTTGGCCGTCTATATATCATTAATTATTGGATATAACTATATAAATGCAACCCTTGGATACTCATAAACATCATTATGCCCAAAAAGAACATTTGGGTAGACTTTTGCCTCCACACAACAAGCTGTCTACAGTCTATATAGATCCTATCTTCTCTGCCTGATCATTTTATAGAAAACTTCTTTCTGTTATTTTAGTTTAGGCATCATATATAATATATATACCCACATAAGACAGGATGTAAGAAACCCACATAAAGGAATATTTGCATTTTGCCCTTATTGGAAAAGATAAAAAGTTTTTTTATTTTCTTGTAGTTGTAGCCTTGTAGGGCATATGATTCTATCGTTGCAGTAATAAAAGATACCAACAAGTAGCTAATCTTTTTTTTTCACCTACTATTTTTATATTCACGTGTCTTGTATAATAATATGTCAACGTAGACATATCGGATGTGTAAAAAAAAGAATAGGTTTACATATCGTATAATATTCTGGAAATGGGTTTACATTACACTACGTGACTTTTATTAAAAAAAATGCAAATGTCGTATTTATAGGCAAGAATGTGTGTTGATAAAAATAATATGTGCTGTGGAAAAAATCGATACGTGGGTTTTGTGCACCGGATGACAAATCACCTGCAAACAAGAAAGAGATACAGTATGCGGTAACTAGGAATATCGATGTTGTGCTTTTTGAATACTACTCTTCTATGTTTAAATTAATATTTTTTACCACAAGATTTAGAGGGAGAGATCCGCGACGTCGTTTGCTATTTTGTTTGTTTTTTTTTCCCTGTGAAAGTGAAAAATATGATTTTATAGAATCGACAGAGATGAAAGTATTGGAAGATCGATATATACAACCGATATTATGAAAATCTAAAACGATCTAGAAAATTATTGGTATATATCAATATCTTAATTAGAAAATTTACATGTATCTCTACATATATTAATTATAATTATGTTTATCTTAATTTAGAAAATTTATGTCTAACTTTTTCTATATAAGAAAATGTTACTTGTATAATTATTCTCATAAAACAAAAATTTTGGTCAATCATCTTTTTTTTTTTTTTTTTTCAATCAGCCTAATTTCAAACAAAAGCAAGAAAATAAAAGTTCAGTATTATTATTATTGACTCTCATCAATTTATCAAAAATATATGAGTTCTCGAGACGATATCATACTTTCTTTCCACCTTAATTAGATTCAATCAATCATGCACCATCCTTGAAGGTTTGCCAAAGTTTATCGCGACTGAGTCGTTTCTTGACCTTTAACAGCTCCGCCGATGTTACGACCTCGTGAAATTTGTTGTGCAACTTAAAAGATAAAACTCTGTTTCTATTTGGGTGATTCTTCCGATAAAATCGTACAATAAGTCGTCCACCAAATATAAACCTACGATTAGGATTCGGTGGACGGCGATATCCATGCAATCTTGTTTGATCTCGATGAGGATTAAAATCTTGCGGCAAGATACAACTAAAGTTGTAACTTTTAATTTTATGATAAATTTACTTTTTTTAGTAACTTTACCTTTTATTATTAGGAATCAATTATAAAAAAATTTCTTTCATTGTTAATATTATTTGTCAATATCTAATTAATTTTTTTTTTTTTAACATGTATCAAAATCTGATCGATTAATTTGATACGTGTTGTGATCTATTAGAGTAAACCGAATATGTGAGAACCGGATAATACCGGGTTCAAGTAGTTCATTACAACTAGGCATGGGCATTCAGGTCCTTGGGTCGGGTCGGGTCGGGTTTTCGGGTTTCGGGTCCATTCGGATCCCGGGAATTGGACCCATTCGGGTCTCCGGAACATTTCGGTTCGGATCGGGTCCTTTCGGGTTCGGGTCGGGTCCTTGATTTTAAATTAGACCCGAAAAGGACCCCAAATAAATTTCGGGTATGGTTTTACCCGAAAACCCGAAAAAAATCCGAAAAATCCGAAAAAAATACGAAAAACCCGAAAAAACCCGAAAACCCGAAAAAACCCGAAAACCCGAAAAAAACCGAAAATCCGAAAAAACCCGAAAACCCAAAAAAAAAACCCGAATAAAAAACCCGAAAAAATCTAAAAAACCCGAAAACCCGAAAAAAATCTCGAACATAAAATGTTTTCGGGTTTATCGGGTACCCGAACGGGTCTCGGGTAAAACCCGACCCCAACCGAAACCCGAATCAAATTTGAAATGGAACCATTCGGGTTATTTCGAAGAACCGAACCGTGTTTTTCGGGTCCGGTCGGTTCGGGTCCGGTCGGGTCGGGTTTTATGCCCAGGCCTAATTACAACTGTATATATGTAACGACATTTCACATAAAGATCAATAACAGAAACTCTCTTTATTCGTCTTCTTCCTTGAGCTTTCTTCTTTACTAACATGGTATCAGAGCAATTGAGGCTCAAAACTCAATCGATCCACTCCAATTCTTCTTATTCCGCTTGTTTTTGACCTCGATTAATCGTTGATTCTCACGATTGATCCTTTATGTCGATTTCGTTGATTGATTCTTTGGTCATTCCGCCAAGAATCGTTAATATCTCGACATTCGTTCTTATCTGAGCTTGGGATCTACTTCAATGGTGCTCGCTCGCAAGACACGTTGCACGGTTCGAGGAACATCATCAGCTCGAAGATCTGCTATTCCTGAAGAATCACCCCCAAATTCTCCGATTTCACCAATTGAATCGCCAGATAGTATGCATTCTTCATTCTACTTGACGAACGGTGATAATCCGGGTATCTCTCTTATTTCCGAAGTTCTTGATGGAATCAACTACGATAATTGGCGTATTGCAATGTCTATCGCGTTAGATGCTAAGAACAAAATGGCATTTATTGATGGATCTATCGCTAGACCTAGTGAATCTCATCGGAACTTTAGGATCTGGTCTAGATGTAACTCAATGGTGAAATCTTGGTTGTTAAACTCAGTCTCGAAACAAATCTACAAAAGCATCCTCAGGTTCAATGATGCATCAGAAATATGAAAAGATCTCTTGACAAGGTTTCATATCACAAATTTACCAAGATCCTATCAGCTGTCTCAACAAATTTGGTCATTACAACAAGGTTCAATGGACTTGGCGACCTATTTTACAACATTGAAGACACTTTGGGATGGATTGGATGGGGCAGATTGTGTGGAAACCTGTCATAACTGTGATTGTTGTAGAGCTACATATACAAAAGGGGAACATGCGAAGGTCATCAAGTTTTTGGCTGGCATAAATGATTCATATGCCAACATTCGAAGCCAAATCATTATGAAGAAACATGTCCCTGATCTTTCAGAAATCTACAACCTTCTTGATCAAGATCACAGCCAGAGAAACATTTCTCCAATTCAGAATGCATCAGCTTTTATTGTCTCAGCACCTCCACAAGCTTCTGTTAATGCAACTCAGGCAGCATACAACAATCAAAAGCAGAATCGACCAATTTGCCCTCATTGTGGATACAATGGTCACACTGTTGACAAATGTTATAAAATCAATGGGTACCCTCCTGGTTTCAAACACAAACAGAAGCAGTATGTAGACAAACCAAATGGTTCAGCTAAACCCATTGTAGCTCAATTGGCTCTTACTGACTCTCTTCAGACTACTCAGCTCAATAATCTGTCCAAGGATCAAATACATGAGGTTATTGCTTACTTCAATGCTCAGCTTCAACCATCTGTTAATTCAGTTACTGTAGCATCTGCAGCTTCAACCTCTGGTGCCACGATAACTGCACTTCCTGGTATGGCTTTTTCCTCATCTACGTTATGCTTTGTTGGAATCTTACACGCCACCGGAAATGTGCTATCTTCATAATCTTGGATAGTAGACAGCGGAGCTACACATCATGTCTCTCATGATAGAAGTCTATTCACTCAATTATCTGGATCAGTGAATAATTCAGTAATGTTGCCTACTGGTTTAGGAGTAAATATTGTTGGTATTGGCACAATCAAATTATCTGAATATATTGTTTTGAATAACGTATTATTCATACAAGATTTCAGACTCAATCTCTTAAGCGTCAGTCAACTAACCAAAGACTTGGGTTATAGAGTGCTATTTGATCAGGATACTTGTATCATACATGATCCTATCAAGGGATTGATGATTGGTCAGGGTGAAGCAATATCCAACCTCTATGTTCTGGAAGCAAGTAGTTCTACGGATCCTGCTATTCCACAGTTTCCTGCTTCTGTTTCAAACATTATTCTTGATTCTGGTTTGTGGCACAATAGACTAGGTCATCCTTCTTTTCAAAAGACTGAGTCTCTCACACATGTACTTGGAATAAAACACATAAATAAAGAAACATTTCATTGTTCTATTTGCCCTCTTGCTAAGCAAAAGCACCTATCTTTTATTTCAAAGAACAACATGTGTGACACTGCCTTTGATCTTCTTCACATAGACATATGGGGTCATTTCTCTATGTCTACGGTTGAAGGATACATGTATTTTCTCACTATTGTGGATGACCACACCAGAGTAACATGGATATACCTTTTACGGACAAAAGATGAAGTGCTGACAGTGTTTCCAGATTATTTGAAGATGATTGAAACACAATACATGGCAGTGATTAAAGGAGTAAGATCTGATAATGCACCAGAATTGAAGTTTGTGGACCTCTTCAAGAGCAAAGGCATCGTAGCTTATCATTCTTGCCCTGAAACACCAGAGCAAAACTCAGTAGTGGAGAGGAAACATCAACACATACTCAACGTGGCAAGATCACTTATATTTCAATCACGAGTACCTCTAAAGTATTGGGGTGATTGTGTCCTCACTGCAGTCTTTCTTATCAACAGATTGCCCACTCCAATGTTGAAGGATAAAAGCCCCTATGAAGTCCTGACTTCTACTAAACCAGAATACAAGGGTCTTAGAGTCTTTGGTTGTTTAGCTTATAGCTCAACCTCTTCAAAGAACAGAAATAAGTTTCAACCTCGATCCAGACCATGCGTCTTTCTGGGCTACCCTGCAGGATATAAAGGATACAAATTACTTGATATGGAGTCCAACAAGATCCACATATCCAAGAATGTGATATTTCACGAAGAGATCTTCCCATTTGCAACAAGTCAGAATGATAATTCTTCTGATTTCTTTATTTCTTTACTACTATGATCGATCCTATAGGTTCAGATAACTCCAGGGAAAATAACAATATTCCTGCAGTTGTGAGAGAAACTTTAAGTGAATCTCCTGCAGTTGTGAATAAGAATACCCCGAGTAGTTCTGTTCCTATAACATCTAGTAATTCAGAACAAACTGGGAATAGAAGATCCACGAAAACTCCAGCTTACTTACACGACTACTATTGTAATGTAACTGAGACAGAAATTCCGTATCCTATTGCATGTTTCCTATCTTATGATCAATTGTCAGAAGGATATAGAGAATACATTTGTGCTATGAATCTTCATCCTGAGCCTAAATCTTTTACTCAAGCCAAGAAGTTTGATGAATGGCTCAAAGCTATGAATGAAGAACTCATAGCTTTGGAGAGTACTAATACTTGGGATGTTGTATCCTTACCTTCGGGCAAACACTCAATAGGATGCAAATGGGTTTACAAAATCAAACTGAATGCCGATGGAAGCTTGGAAAGACATAAAGCCCGTCTAGTTTCCAAGGGCTATACTCAACAATAAGGTATAGATTTTGTTGACACATTCTCCCCTGTAGCAAAAATGACAACAGTAAAGACCATACTTTGCTGTCTCTGCTGCAGAGAAATGGAGCTTGACACAACTGGACATATCCAATGCTTTCCTCAACGGTGATCTTACAGAAGAAATCTATATGACTCTACCACCAGGATATACACCGAAACAGGGGGAATCACTTCCTCCTAATGCTGTTTGCAAACTCAACAAATCCCTATATGGCTTGAAACAGGCATCTCGTCAATGGTTTTTGAAATTCAGTTCCACCCTCATTGGTCTTGGATTCAGGAAATCACAGGCTGATCACACTCTGTTCATTCGAAATGTTGATGGTAAGTATGTTGCTGTGCTAGTGTATGTTGATGACATTATTATTGCCAGCAACAATGATGAAGAAGTTTCAAAACTCAAGACTGATTTACAAGCTGCTTTCCGCCTACGAGACTTAGGTCCATTGAAATACTTTCTTGGACTTGAAATTGCTCGTTCCAGCAAAGGCATTTCAGTTTGTCAGAGAAAGTATGTTCTGGAACTACTTGATGAATCTGGTTACCTAGCTTGCAAACCTTCTAATATCCCGATGGACCCGACTATTAAACTTTGCCAAGATTTTGCAGAACCTGTTCTTGAAGACATACAAGTTTATAGGAGATTGGTGGGCAAGCTCATGTATCTGACTATCACACGTCTAGACATTACTTATGCAGTCAACAAATTATGTCAATTTGCTTCTTCTCCAAAGAATTCTCATCTTCAAGCCGCATATAAGGTTCTACGCTATCTGAAATGAACCATTGGTCTTGGATTATTCTACTCTGTTGATTCCGATTTAATCTTGCTTTCTTCTTTACTAACATGATCATGTGAGTTAACAATTTTGAAACATTCAACTTTATATAATAATATTCAATCTTATGCATAAAGTTTAAGCTTAGTTTGTTTCTAAAGCAAGGAATAATGTGTGAGGTTTTGATAAACATCCTGATTTTATGTTCGCATTGTTTTTACTTATTATGTTCTTTTAAAAGATTTTTGTGGGTTCAAGAAAATAGTTTTTTTTTTGTTTTGTTGATGTTACCATTTAGTTTAAAAAGCTATTTTACTACTACATATGACATCTATTTTTTTTTTACTTAAAAGTATAAATGTCTTCTTTTGTAAGATTTGTCAATACTCTTTAATTTTTTTGTCTGAGCGACTCTCCATATATACCTGCATTAAAATCCCATAAGAAATGTAAAACTATTAGTTGATTGTTTCTCACAAATAAATTATTAGGTAGCAAATAAATTATTGAGATGAATATATAATTGAGGGAAAATAAAAATTTAAAATAATAAGAGCTATCATCTTCCATCATCTGTCTTTAGGGCCTCCCTCCTCTAACAACCCTAAAATAAGATTCTTACACCAAAAGAGAGATGCAAATCTGAAATCTTTCCCCCTATAATTATATGTGACTGTCGTTCTCCTCTCTTTTACCATCTTTGGCTTGAGGAAAAAAGGAATCCTTCTAAATGGATTTTAAGTAAAAAAATTAAAGAAAGCATTACAAAAAAAAAATTAAAGGAAAGGAAAGATTTTTAATAAGCTTGAGAGAGAGAGAGGGATGCCATCGTGATAAGAGTAAAGAGAGAACCCTATAGAGAGAGAGAGAGAGAGACAGAGAGTGGATGTCTTATAGAATGAACAAAACATCCTCTGTTTCTCTTGTCCTTGTCCCTTTTTCCAGATCTTAAGGTTTTCCACATTTTCTCATCTGGGTCCTCTCCAAACTGGTGAATTTCCTTCCCCACAAGTTTGGTTTTTTTTTTGGGTTCAAATCTAGCGTTTTTTTTCCTCTCTTTGTCCACTTTGCCGTTTTCCATACCATTGATTTAGTCTGTTTCATTCCTTTGTAGTTTTTCTTTCATTCTGGTTTTTTTTGTTTGATTGGATGCTTTGTTGATCCATTGTCAGATTTGAAGATACCCAATTCCGATTTGATCGGGACTGGGATTTGGATTCTGTTTCAGACAAAAGTAGATTTCCATGTTTCTTTTCCGTTTGATTTTCAATATGTCTCCATCTCTTTAGATTCTATACGATGCCGCGTTTACGATTTCCGATTAGATGAATCTGGATTATCATATTTGAACAAGTCATCATAAATCTCAGAGCTTGAGCTCTTTGAATCTTAGACACGATCATAAGAAGAAGAAAAAGCGTCATTTAAGATTCGCCCAAAATCTATTCGGTTCCGGTGTTAGCAATCTTCAACTGATCCGTGTTTGTAAGATCGGATTCATGGATCGCGTTTGGTTTTGCAGGAGCCAAAGATGGAATCGGTATCGGATCTGGGCAAGCTCTTCATTGGCGGGATTTCATGGGACACAGACGAAGAACGACTGCGAGAGTATTTTAGCAAGTATGGAGATTTGGTTGAAGCCGTGATCATGAGAGACCGTACCACAGGACGTGCCCGTGGCTTTGGGTTCATCGTCTTTGCAGATCCTTCTGTTGCAGAGAGAGTGATCATGGAGAAACACATCATTGATGGCCGCACGGTTAGTAATCTTGACAAAACTCATCAAAAGATCCTTGACCAACGGATTTTTCAAAAGTTTCAATCTTTCTTGTAATCATGCTCTCTTAAAGATCTATCTGGTGTAATTATCCTCCATTTATGAGTCTTGAGCAGTAGATTGTTCTATAGTTGAGATCTTTCCGTGTTAACACTCTCTTAGAAATCTTCTGGTGTCATTAGCTTCTGGATTTTCTGTTGCTATTATAACTTTTGAGAAAATGTTATTGCTTTTGTGTTAAAAGTGGCGCAATGTTAGTTGTTAGATCAATGAGAAAAGAATGAAGACACCTTCTGTCTTTTGTTGTTGCAGGTCGAGGCGAAGAAAGCTGTCCCACGTGATGATCAGCAAGTGCTAAAACGACACGCCAGTCCAATGCACCTTATCTCACCTATCCATGGTGGCAATGGTGGCAGCGGGCGGACAAAGAAGATCTTCGTTGGAGGTTTACCGTCTAGCATTACCGAGGCGGAGTTCAAGAACTACTTTGATCAGTTCGGTACAATTGCTGATGTTGTGGTAATGTATGATCATAATACACAGAGGCCAAGAGGCTTTGGCTTCATCACTTATGATTCTGAAGAGTCTGTTGATATCGTTCTTCACAAGACCTTCCACGAGCTAAACGGCAAAATGGTTGAGGTTAAAAGAGCAGTGCCAAAGGAGCCCGCCTCAGCTCCTGCTAACCGAAGCCCGCTTCTTGGGTATGGTAATAACTATGGAGTAGTCTCTAATAGGTCATCTGCTAATAGCTACTTCAATAGTTTTGCTCCTGGTTATAATAATAATATAGGCTCTGCTGGCCGGTTTAGTCCTATTGGTAGCGGTAGAAATGCTTTCTCTAGCTTTGGACTCGGTTCGAATCAAGAACTAAGTTTGAATTCAAGCTTTGATGGAAACACGCTTGGGTATAGCCGGATCCCGGGCAACCAATACTTCAACAATGCTTCTCCAAACCGTTACAACTCTCCAATCGGGTACAATAGAGGCGACTCTGCTTACAACCCGAGCAACAGAGACTTGTGGGGAAACAGAACTGATTCTTCTGGTCCCGGATGGAACTTGGGAGTATCTGTTGGTAACAACAGAGGAAACTGGGGACTTTCTTCTGTGGCGAGCGATACCAATGGCTATGGAAGAAACTTTGGGACGGGTTCTGGACTTTCTGGGTTATCATTCTCGGGTAATACAAACGGTTTTGATGGCTCTTTAGGGGAATTGTACAGAAGCAACTCGGTTTATAGGGACTCAACGTGGCAGCAGTCAATGCCTCATCAGTCTTCTAATGAGTTAGACGGCTTGTCTCGCTCTTATGGCTTTGGTATTGACAATGTAGGCTCAGACCCATCTGGTAATGCCTCTGAAGGTTACCCCGGAAGCTACAGTGTCGGGAACAGACAAACAAATAGAGGTACGTACACTCATCAGCATATTAAAGACTTTAGCTTTGTTGATCTCATCTGATATACATTTGATTTCGAGTTGAGGATAATTGGATTGATTAACGTTTTCAGGTATTGAAGCATAGAAAAGAAAATTCGACGAAGAAAAGTGAGATTTGTAGATCAAGAACAAGCCATTTCCGTTGCAGAGTTTGAAGAGTTGTTTATTGGATACCATCAAAAGTAGAGAAAGAAAACCAACTTTCTTCATCACAGTGAGTTTCTGTTTTTTTTTTTTTTCTTCGTTAGCATCACAAACACAAAAAAAAAGGTTTCTTCTTTTTAATTCTTACATAAGATAAGATCAGATTGGTAGCTGCAAAGATACAACATGGATGATAAAAGATTTGGTTTCTGCGTTCGTCTCCATATCAATAACCAGAGATCGTTGATTCTCGATCACCATTCTTTAGGTTTTCTCTTCTTTCTCCAAGATTCTTGATGTTGTGTGCTCTGTTTGTAATTCTAATTCTTAAATTTGTTTTTTTCTTACAGATTTTTTTTGTTTGGTTTAAACTTTCAATTGGAATTGTTCATGAGAACTTTTGATTTTTTTCTATTAGCGTGAGAGAAAACATTGTGCAAAAGGCTCCAAAATGATGATTATTTTGTTGCATTTGATATTTTCCAAATTTTAAATTATTTTCTCTTCTATTTATATAACCTATGTGTAGAGTTGTAGTTTGATAATCTTCCAAATTTGATTAGGACATAACAGAATTTTTTTTTAAAAAAAATCCTTTGATTAAGACATTGGATTGTTGTTATCAAGAATTTGAGAAAGCTCGAGGATCTAACTTTGACAAAGTGGGTCCAGTAAGTGACAATCACACAGCGTCATTACACAAATAATGAAAACATGGACATTGTGATTAAGAGCTACATCATCCAGTTGAACATTATGAGATTACATCATTAGCATTAGCATTAGAAGTTCCCATGAACGAGAGTATTTACTATTTAGTAAACAAAACCCTCAGAAGAAAGGTCTGCCTTCTTCTCATTCTTTACTTCTCCTTAGGCATGGGCCGAAATACCCGAACCGAAACCGAACTGAAATATTCGAACCGTAATCGATCCGAAATTGCCAAAATACCTATTAGATCTTACTCATTGATACCCGTGGGTAACAGGTAATACCGGAACTGAACCAAAAATATTTCGGGTACCCGAAATATAATTATATATCCAAAATATTAAATATATATCAGGTTTTTGGGTATATTTTTGGTATTATGAGTATATTTTCTTTAGTTTTTTTTTGGTTTTCAGGTATATTTTTGGGTTTTCAGATATAATTTCAGGTTTTCATATATATTATTGGTATTTTGGGTATATTTTCCTTAAACTGTTTTGAGTTTTCGGATATATTTTCGGATACATTTTCGGATTTTTAGGTATATTTTAGGCATTTCGGGTAATAAATACCCGAAACCGATTAAAATCCGAATTTTTTTGGGTATATCCCGGTTCCTGAACCTCTCTACCCGAAATACCCGGAACCGAACCGAAATCATTTCGGTACCTATATGGATCCCAAACCCTTTTACCAGAATCCTAGGAATACTCGAATGCCTAGGGCTACTTCTCCTATTCGAAGCTAATAGGCTTTTGTGGGCCCACTATCATCAAAAGTTTTGCTCCAATATTGATTTTCTATTTTGTTTTGTTCTCTTTCGAAAAGACAGAAAACACATTTTCAAATTCCCAACGGCCGAATCCATATTCAGACATTTCAAAAACGCTCGTTTTCCACCTTTATCTCTCATCGCTCACAAAACCTTCTAATCTCTCTCCTCCTCTCTCTCTCCTCGAAAACAATGAAATCTCCGGCGAAGCTAAGCGAGAACAGGTTCTTAGGAACCATTACAAGTTCTTCGATCAGAAATTTGCTTCCCAGATCCATTTCTGCGAAGCAGAAACCGATCCAAAATCCAGAAACTAAGATTCCCAGATCCGAAGACGAGAACGCGATTCCTGTAGATCCAAATATACAGGCTGATGATCATCACACTGCTCTTCAGTTCATAAAGCAGTCTCCGCAGAAATCGATCCCCTCTGCAAATTTCGGAGAGCGTATTGAGGTACTTTTGAAGAAAAAAAACTTTCTAAATTACTTCTCGATTTATGTATGTTTCATGCCTTTTCGATTCTGATTGATATCTGGTAGAATCAGACTAGATTTTTTTTTTGTTTTTACTAATCAAGGAGAGAGATCCTTTGGAACTTGTAACAGGAAAAGAAAATGGGACCAAACACTTTTGCTCAAGACAAGCAAAGTCTTGCGGATTCACCATTCAAGGTAAACAGTGGTGTCCATAAAGTGGATCTTCCTTTGAAGTTCCGTTTCAATCTCTGAGTTTATTATTAATTTTGGGATAGGTTGAAGCCAGGAGTGTACTCTCTAGAAGAACCAATTCAGTGCCAAGTGAAATTACAGAGGAACATGACCCATTGGGTGACCAGATTCGAGAACTAAAGGTCTTGTTTGTTATTCTTACATGCAAGTATCATCTATTTGCAATATTTGATGTGAGTTTGTATATATACTGACATTGAGGTATCAACTGCGTGTTTTTGGTTACAGGACGAACTCATTAGAACAAAATCTGATGGATATGGAAGTAAGAGTGGCCACTTTGCGCGTGACAGTTTGAGTCAATTGAGAGCCAGTATCAACAAATCTTTACTCATGTCGTGCCCAAAGAAAGATGAATCTCAAGGACAAGAGATGAATGTGGATCGTGGTGATGATGTGCTGGAATTGAATAAACATATTGACAAGTTTCGTGCTTCTTATGATTCCCTTCACTCCTCATTTGCAAGCGCCTCATGCTGTGAAGCAGACTCGATGAGTGAAGACGATATCTGCTCAGAAGACATGGAGAAACCAAAGCATCAAGATGTTGACTTTGTAGATGATGATCCAAGCCAGCTTGACAATGTTGGATTCGATACATCGGGTAGTGGCATCTCAATCAGTTCAAAGCTTCCTACATGCATTCTAGAAGAGCCAGTTTTATCGGAATCTCCTAAAATTAGGAATTTCCAGAAGAGCTTGTCTGCATCGACAAAGTTTCTATCAAGTCCTAGGAATGTGTCTGGGAGCTCCAACATTGGAAACATGAAAGTAGATCAAGTTAGCCCTTCTGTGTCAAAGAAGCTTTCAGGTCCTACAGATTCTCTAGCTGCCAGTCTTCAGAGAGGACTACAAGTTATAGACTATCATCAACGGAGCTCACCATCAAAAAGTTCTTCTGTTTCTTTCTCTTTTGGCCATCTGGCATTGAAACCTTGCGCAGAAACTGATAACCTTGAAGCTTCAGTTCAATCATTAAGAAAAGATAAGCCTCCAGAAGGTGGATTATCGTCGATTCTCTTATGTCTTTCATGCAGAAAGAAACTTGACCAGGAAGCTGAGGCATGTCTAACAAAACCAGGATATTTGCCTACATTCACTATAAATTTAGTTTTGGTAATTCTATTTGGCAATTTATCTTACACTCTGTTCTATATCAGGCTACAGAAGAAGCTTGTTCGAACGAAAAACATCTCAAGAACATGTGCATGGAGCAAGCAACCAAAATCGAGGAGCTAACACGCCTGGTAAATATCTTGTTAACTTATGAGAAAACTTGGTGTTAAAAGCTTGAATCTGAGTTTTCAGAAAATTAGTTATGATAGTTCTTAACTTAGACCAATATAACTACAAAGCTGTGGCGGAGCCATTGAATTTGAAGCAAGTGGTTTGCTTTTCATCAATGATTTTTGCCAAGAATGGCAATCCAAATTGAATAGACTGTGTTATGGCCTTTGTTTGCAGCTTAGGAAATCTGGTGATGGAGAAGATGGAACAGAGGTCATCAAAGAAACATATGAGACAAAACAAGTTAGCGAAGAGTCTGGAAAGAAAAACTTTGATGTAAGCGAAAAGGAAGCTCTTCTCAAGGAGATTGCAGAGCTAAAGAGCAAGCTGCAGCCTACTAAATCTACAGACAATCTGAGATCCTCTTTGCTACTCCGATCCATTCAAATGCGCAAAAGCATTGATGTTACCAAGAACGCTGAGAACAGTGATATCCTAGAGAAAGAAAGGGAAATGTGGACAGAAATGGAGAGTGAGTGGATATCTTTAACAGATGATCTCAGGATGGATATCGATAACCATCGCAGGCGCGCAGAGAATCTAGAGATTGAGCTCAAACAAGAGAAGTTAGCGACAGAGGAGTTGAATGACGCGCTAAATCGAGCTGTGCTTGGCCACAGTAGATTCATAGAGCAGTACACAGAGCTGCAGGAGAAGTACAATGAACTAGTGGAGAAGCACAGTGTGATAATGGCTGGAATAACAGATGTGAAGAAGGCAGCATCCAAGGCCGCTATGAATGGTCGCCATGGAAAGCGTTTTGCCAAAGCCTTTTCAGCTGAACTTTCTGCTATCAGAGCTGAGAAGGAGAAAGAAAGGGAGCTGTTGAAGAAGGAGAACAAGAGCCTAAGAACTCAGCTGCGAGATACAGCTGAAGCTGTCCAAGCTGCTGGTGAACTACTTGTCAGGCTAAGAGAATCTGAACAAGCCTTACAAGTCTCTGAGGTGAAACAAGAACCTTTATTTGTGTTGGTCATAACACACTCTCATTTGAAAACTTGGTTTTAATAAATGGCTCAACTTGAATTGAAACCATCATTGCAGGAACGATTCAGCGTGGTGGAAGAAGAGAAAGAGAGGCTGAAGAAGCAAATGGAACAACTTAAGAGCAAACACAAGAGGGAAATTGGGACAATGAAGCAATACTTAGCAGAGAGTAAATTACCAGGATCAGCATTGTTGCAGCCATGGTACAAGGATGAGCAGGACGAAGAAGAACAAGTATCAGACCATCAAACTACCGGAGCTGTCAGTTTTGATGACTATGAAGATGATCAGGCTTGGAGAGCAGAATTCGGAGCCATATATCAAGACCACCATTACTGATTGTTTCAGACAAAAGACCCTTCTCGGGTCATTTACTGTGATATCCCAAGTAACTCTTACTTGTGTCCTGTTGTTCTCTGCCATTGTTAAACAGAAACAAAGATTTGTAATCATTCTTTTCAGTTTTCATGTATTGATTCATCTTTGCTTCAAATAAGGATTAGCGTCCAGGATAAAACAAAGCTCCTTTTGTAACTCCGTTAGTGGGCTCGTACTGGATCCGTAACGGGCCCAATTCATATAAGCTGAAAAGAAAAACGTCGTCGTATACTGTGCAAGCAGAGCAACTAGCGAGCGTCGTCGTCTTCTAGGAAAAATATCTGTTTTTTTTTAATTATTTCACTTTCACTCTATCAAAGTGGGAGAAAGGATATTTCCAGATTAGGTAGAGACCGAAAAGTATCTTCAGGCTTCAAGTTCTTAGCTATGGCGGCCGACGATTCTTCAAATGCTATAGACATCGACGGGAATCTCGACTCCAATTCAAACCTTCACTCTGACGGTGACGATGCGACCAATAATGATTCCTCAAAGGCATTGGCTATCCCTGCTCCCGCCGTTTGTCTTGTCCGCTTCGCCGGAGATGCAGCTGGTGGCGCCGTCATGGGCTCTATCTTCGGATATGGTTCAGTTCTTCTTTCTCTTCGTTTCTGTCTTCTATGCCTTGGTTTCATCTGCTGTTGCTTTTCTCGATTCTCGTTTTTATCTGAGAGTGAACTGAGATTTATTGGGACAAAACAGAGTTTGTACTCTTTTATTCATTTATTTGATTTCAGAACATGTTTCTTGGGTTAAGGATTGAGCAATTATAGGTGTTGTAGGAGACTAACCCTATGAGTTATTTTCAGAAAATTACTGTAATCATTTCAGATTAAGAGGATTGAACATTCCTCAAGTTTGATTTTGTTTTGCTGCTGGAAAGCTGTAGAGGAGAGTTTTTCGTTATAGAGTTTCAATGTGATAAGATTGGCTGCTGCAACTTTTGATTGAGATAATTGAACTATTAAGCATTATCTCACTATATACGTTCACGTTCAGGTTCAGGATTGTTCAAGAAGAAAGGCTTTAAAGGATCGTTTGCGGATGCAGGGCAATCTGCTAAGGTACTTCTTCATTCTTATAAACGATTTTTTCCAAGCATTGGAACTGTATCAGAATATATGCTGCTGCTTATTGTTCCAGAAGACTGAGAGTGATTTGCAATTTCTTGTTGTTTCAGACTTTCGCTGTTTTATCTGGAGTGCACAGTTTGGTTGTTTGCCTTCTGAAGCAACTGCGTGGGAAAGATGACGGTGAGACTCTTGAGATCTCTTTCTCCTAAGTTTATATGATTACACATGTCAACTTGTAACGTCTATCTTACTTATAAATTCATTTGTTGTTATTTTGCAGCCATTAATGTTGGAGTTGCTGGGTGCTGCACCGGTCTTGCTCTTAGTTTCCCTGGTAATCCAAACCCATTATGCTCATTGTGTTTTCTAATTTGTTGGGTATCATAAAGACAATTATTGATTTTCAGAATCATACAAGCAAGTACTTGGTCCTGACATATAAGAGGTAACCAATCCTTATATGGTCTGTGTTGCAGGTGCTCCACAGGCTATGCTACAGAGTTGTCTTACTTTTGGGGCTTTCTCTTTTATCCTTGAGGGACTCAACAAAAGACAAACAGCTTTGGCTCACTCTGTCTCCTTGAGACACCAAACCGGAAACTTTCAAGATCATCATCGTCCTTTACCACTCTCTCTCGCTCTCCCAATCCATGAAGAAATCAAAGGAGCCTTCTCTTCTTTCTGCAAGTCATTAGCTAAACACAAGAAGATCTAATTTCCCTGATTCTCCTTTTCTTGTGCCTTAGGCTCTCTCTCTCTCTCTGTAGATGTTTAAATTTCCCGCTTTTGCTGTACTTTGTGAGAGAATTGTTCTCTTTTATTAAAGGCTTTTTGCAAGAGACACTTTGAAGAATATCTCAAATCCATTTTGGGTTAAAGGAACCTCTTCTGTTTTGACTAGAAAAACAAAAGGAACCTCTTCGTTTCTTTTTATAACCACAACAAGAAGCAACAGTGACATTATTTTGGATTTTTCTTTTCTCAATTGCAAGTTACAGAGCAAAGAGATGAGCTGAGAGTACAGAGGTGGAATGGTGAAGTCAGAACATAAACTGAACCTGAAAATCACTTACCTTGTTTCTGCCTGAGACGTTCTTTGACAAAATCATTACGGGCTTTAGTGCGAGCTTGCTGAGGAGCAACGTTGAGATACGAGAGATGGATTCCAGTGGCGAAAAGAGCAGCCCCTGAGGCAAAAAACGCCACCGTCATCGCCAGTTTCCTGGGTGATGATGGATAGCAAAACGACATTCTCAATGCTAATCCAGTTGGAATCAACTCTTCGTTTGCTACAACGTATAAAGTTTCTGTGTTAGTCAATAAATACATATATTGAATGAGATGAAACGATCGTGTAGGAAGAGAAACTAGACACAAGGGTAATATATAATAGAGGGGAAACTTTCTCAGAGACATTTCATCGAACAGTTTGTGTGCTCTCTGTCGTAAAACACACAATTTCAATACCAAAATCGCACGCTTCTTGAAACAAGTTGGTTAGCAATGACCAAACTAAGCTCACGGAATAATGAAAAAAAGGTAAACCATTAGTATCGAGGTTTCTAGTTATTACCATAAGAGGGGAAGCCCACAGCTTCAGACACACACAATACGAGGATCGGAATATCTTGAGACGACAGCGATGATCATCTTTGACAATGTTCCGATTAATTTTGGAAAAAGAAAAACTATCTTTAAACTAAAACTGAATAAGTTATCACAATTGGGGATGTAGCTCAGATGGTAGAGCGCTCGCTTAGCATGCGAGAGGTACGGGGATCGATACCCCGCATCTCCATTTTTTTCTCATTATTTTCACATAAGGCCTTCTGTCTAAAAAGATGTATTTTACAGATGAAATGTTTATTTACTTCTCTTTCAACTCAGACCTGTAACTGTGTTTTGTTTAGTCCACACCTTCACCTCCTCCGGCGAAGACAAGATCGGCCTCAGTTTCATCATCTGTACTTGCTTAAGGTTGTTTGTAGATTTCTCCGTCATGAGATGATATGTAGCTGTACTGATGAAGTGCAACCTTATTGGTATTTTCGGCTTGCGGATTCATTTTCTGCTGAAACCGTATCTCCGGTGGTGAAACCTGCTTTTGGTGTTAGGCTCCAAAAGCTTAAAGCATGATGATCCGCATAAGCACCAGTGTTCATCGCTGTCTGTGTTATCGTTTCTCAAGCTATGGTGGATCTGAAAGCCCTAGGGTTTCTAAAAGTCGGAACGCAATCCCGATTCCTCACAGGAGGAGTCCTGAACCTAAAGGCCAAGATCTTGATTTCGTCAATGTCGCTCATAGCCACCTGATTCAATCTGATTGGGATAAGCTTGATAAGCTATCCAAGCATTTGGATTCGTCTAGGCTCAAGAACATACTACTGAAAATCCAGAAAGACTATCTTCTTTCCCTTGAATTCTTCAACTGGGCCAAAACCCGCAACCCAGGCTCCCACTCTCTTGAAACCCATGCGATTCTCCTTCACACTCTCACCAAAAACCGGAAATTCAAATCCGCAGAGTCCATTCTGAGAGGCATCCTCGTAGCTGGGGGCGTCGATTTGCCTGCCAAGCTGTTTGATGCCTTGTTGTATTCCTACAGGGAATGTGACTCTACGCCTCGGGTGTTTGATTCACTCTTCAAGACTTTTGCCCATCTGAAGAAATTCAGAAATGCCACAGATACCTTTACGCAGATGAAGGATTACGGGTTTCTTCCTAATGTCGAGTCTTGCAATGCTTACATGAGCTCACTGCTTGGTCAAGGGAGAGTGGATATTGCTCTTAGCTTTTACAGAGAAATGCGGCGATGTAAGATATCCCCAAACACATACACTCTCAACATGGTTATCTCGGGTTATTGTAGGTCTGGAAAACTTGACAAGGGCGTTCAGTTGCTGCAAGACATGGAAAGTTTGGGTTTTCGGGCCACCGAGGTGTCATATAATACATTGATAGCCGGGCACTGCGAAAAGGCTCTTTTGAGCTCGGCTTGGAAGCTTAAGAACGTGATGGGAAAGAACGGCCTGCAGCCTAACGTGGTTACTTTTAACACTCTCATCCATGGGTTTTGCAGAAATTTGAAGTTACAAGAAGCTAGTAAGGTTTTCGGTGAGATGAAAGCCACAAAGGTGGCTCCCAACACTGTCACCTATAACACTTTGATTAATGGGTACAGCCAACAGGGTGATCACGAGATGGCGTACCGGTTTTATGAAGATATGGCCTTCAATGGGATTAAGCGTGACATTTTGACGTACAACGCGTTGATCTTGGGACTGTGCAAACAAGCTAAGACGAAGAAAGCTGCACACTTTGTTAAAGAACTCGACAAGGAGAATTTGGTGCCAAACTCGTCCACCTTCTCTGCGCTAATAATGGGACAATGCGTGAGGAGAAACGCAGACCGTGGTTTTGAACTGTACAAAAGCATGATTAGGAGCGGTTGCCATCCGAATGAACAAACATTCAATTTGTTGATTTCTGCCTTCTGTAAGAATGAGGATTTTGATGGAGCAGCACAAGTGTTAAGGGAAATGGTCAGAAGATCAATCCCGCTTGATTCAAGGACTGTTCATCAGGTCTGCAATGGACTAAAGCATCAAGGGAAAGACCAACTTGTGACAGAGTTGTTACAGGAGATGGAAGCAAAAAAGTTTCTACAAGAGCCTTTAGGTAACTAAGAAGTAACCAAGGTATTAACCAAAAAAAAAAAACAATTTCTTTTTGTTCAGTGGAATAAGAAAATGATTACGTGTTTAAGAAAGGATACAATCTCATAATTATTACAAGACACAAGGCAAGAGTATATGTTACAACAACAAATGAATATCTCAAATGAATCTGAGAGAAAGTTACACTCCAAGAATTTCCTGCTCTTTTGGACAAAACTAGAATATAAACAGAGAAAAATTTATGGTTCCAGCTGCTAAGATTTGACTGAGCCACACACAGGGAAACCTTAACATTATCAACAGAGAGGAGACGGAGACGTGATCAAGGGGTTGATCACAGAAGTAGAAGAGCGGCAAGAACCATTGCAAAAACAGAAAGGAGAAGAGATAGAGTAAGTCGGGTTTGTCCGCTAGGTGCTTGTGCATTGGTTGATGGGGTTCCAGGGGTTGAGGCTGGGGCTTTTGCTGTAACCGGAGGTAGTGGTGGCTCAGTGACATCAGCATCTGTGAAAACCGGGTTTGGAGCTTGGGCTGGAGGTAAGGACCCAGCACTCACAATTTTTAAGAGGCCACCGGGTTCGACAGGGGCCATGTAAGGTGGAGTTTCTTTGCTGCCCAGACATCGATTCCCTGCAGAAGAGAAACAAAGTTAGACATTGATGTTAATGACTTTGTGTTGTGAGACCTTTGGTGCAAATTTTGGGCCACATACTTTTGTATCTTGCAGCTGTGAAAGGGAACTCGGTGATGGTTCCATTTATACCGGCTCCAGTGACATACGAGTTTATCTCAACAGTTGCGTCAGCGAAGAAGTCATATGGTTGAGATACAAACTCATTCTGAAACAGCTCCACATAAACTGGGAGCTGAAACTTCTGTAGCCTCTCTACAACTTTGGTTTGCCCAGTGATGAACCCATCAGTAACTTGAAAGACTGATGATTTTCCAATGACAACAGCGTTAGCGAATTTCTTTATGTCTTCGATAGCAGAGTCGAGAATATCACGGATGGTTTCTTCAACTTTGTACACAGTCTCGTACCGGCTCTCTTTTTTGAAGTCAACTAGAACCGAGCTGTTTGTTGACTGAATCATGACCTTTGGGGTTGTACTATTGCTGTAGCCAGTCTCTGTGAGTGTATCAAGAACCGCTTTAACCACGTCGAGCCCTTGCTTCTCTCTCAGGTATGCTGCATTCTGAGGGACAAAAAAAATCATAATGGCATGGCCATGAGAAGACGTCACGGTCCAATTGATACAATCTTAAGACTAAGAGGTACACAAGAACTCACCTCTACACTTATCAAAACACTGGAGAGAGAGGTGGAGTTCTTTGCCAAGTTAAGGAATTCAGAAAGCGAAAGAAGCTTCCCAGAAGTTCTCTCGTTTGGATTCCTAAACAAATTGTATACTCTGTAGGGGTTTAAAATAGCAGCTGCACAAAACGATTGGAGAATAGTTATTGCAACTGTCAAGTTATGTAACCTCTAAAGTAGCCTGTAATTTATATCTATATGTAACCTCTTTTAAGTCAAGTAGGAGTAGAGATAGAAGCTCAGTTACTATAAATAGGGGACCCTATAAATAGTAGGAAGAAGAGTGTACAAAACAGACCAGCATTTATCTGAAAGTACGTAGAAAATTTGAAGAGAAACTTACGAGTCAAGGTCTGAATCTCAGGCCATGTGAGACTAAAAGTGTATGTTCCACTGACTGAGCTAATCTCAGGGACAGTTGCTGAACGGTTTCTGAAAGGACTTTGGGCGACCATTGTGGTGTTCCCGAGATCGATCGAACTTGAGCAAAAGGGTTTGCCGTCGCTGGACATTTGGACCGAGCAGTCGATAACATCAGCACCATCTTTGATTGCCTTGTCATATGCCAAGTTTGTACATCCTGGATAGTCTCCACTCGCACCATTTTTTGACATAACAAGAAAATCCACTGAAACATGAACCATTTAGTAAATGATAAGTCAATTACAGGTTTCGTTATTGGGGTATGGTAAGTCATAGCAAGAAACAAAGCAAAGTTATTACTCCCATACCTTGTTTTGTAGCGTTTCTGCCCATGTGGGAGAAGCAGTCTGAGGAAAACATGAAAAAAAAAGTTTTGATTTGGAGTATTTTCATTAATATTTGAAGGACAGTATGTAGAGGAGATTTTGCTTACCGACGGATGCAGATGCAGTTATGGGAAAATCAGAGAGCACACCATCGACAGAGAAATTGCCATTGTCCACAAAAGATAGATACTCAGACACTGGATCGAAACTGTAGTCGTGTGCAATATCAACATCATTTGCAAAACCTGACACAAATACTTCCAATCCTGCTTTGTGAGCATCTTGCACTAAGGATGTATGAGGAAGCAAGTACTGCTTGTCATCGAGTGGCAATACGTAAGACTTGGGAACAAGAATCCCTGACGCAAACGTCTTGACAAAAGTTAGGTTACTCAAGATAGAACCGTATGTTCGGTTTGTTGTTGGCTCAAATTCTTCTTTCTCGAGAAACCGGAACACAAAACTCGGTCCGTTACGCCCGAAACGTCCAGCAATTTTCCTAAAGAAATTGACTTCAGGGGAAGAGATGAAGTCAATGATTACAGTTTTTGAAGCTGATATCAGAAAACTGCTCATGCTCAGATTATGCTGAGCGTAGAACGCTTCGTGCTGAACATTTAACCAGAAACCTTGTGGTTTCAACTGCGTGTTTACACTTTGAACCGTCAAAATCGGGTATCCATTTCCATCGAATCTTTCTGACCGAGATAATATACCTCGGATCACTGCAACAGGTGAGAACAAAAAAGCACACATTCGTGAGAAGTTGCAGGAATTGTTTTTTTCTAGAAAAGCACTGATCAAGCCATGAGCACTTACAGGCAACATCCTTGAGGTCTCTCAAGGAGAAATCAATGGTGAACCAACCCTGAGTAGAGACTCCATTAACCAGGTAAGATTTCTGGCGACTTGGATAAACACCTTCAATAGATGAAGAATTGCTCATTGTCAAATCAGGGAAGCAAATCCCAGCTCCATCTTTGGTTAGCTGAACATCACACCATAGAACAGCATCTGCTACACTTGTCACCATTGCGAAATTGTAAGCATCGAGGCTCGAATCTGGAAACAATCCAGAAAACCCACCACGAGCAATCACACGAGGAGAATCACCTGGCAACCCAAACAAGGAAAAGAAAAGGTAATCAAGAAGTGATTTTAATACAAGAGAAGAGACTAAATGGGACACTTCTATCTTTGGAAACTGCCCTCAAATGGCTAAAAATAAATCAACCCAAAGCAAAATCAAACTGTTCTTTTGGGGAAATGAAACTGAAAATACTATGTTCGATTATCCAAACTTGTAGTACAAATCTGGGTGACTAATTTCTCTCGTTTTCTCCGGAAAACAATGAGCAAAGAAAGAGAGGAAGTGAGAGCACACACCAGTGAGCGTCTGCCATGGACTTTTAGATCTTTGAGCATCGATTTGAGCAGCAAGCAGCTGAATCAGAACAACACCACAGAGTAAAAGCGACGAAGCTCGTATCCCTCGCATTGTCGTAACCTGTCTTTTCTACTCCCGCCGGCGACTTCACCGGCTTATTTCTTCTCGGAGACCTTTGAGGAGAGAGGTGGTTCTAGTTCCTGGTTATTTCGTTTGTGGGATTCTCATTTATATGATCGTTAAATTATCATTAAAAACAAAAAAAGTCTGATGATTTATTTCTTCTTACAAAAGTGTATTATCATGAAAATGATATATTCCAATGTCTACCACAATTACGCGTAATCACGTATTTTTTCGGACCGTCGCGGAGCCGAGATTTTGGTCGGTCGGCTTCAGCCGATGTTGTTGAGCTCTTTGCTCCTCTGACTCTTTCAACGGACTTTGACAATATTATACTCCCTCTTTTCTATATTAGGTGATGTTTAAGGTTTTTGCACACAAATTAAGGATTTATTTAATTTTTATTTTTTCTATGCTAAAAACATCATTTATTGTACATTTAAACACAATTCAACCAATAAGAAAACAATCTGCAAAATAAAAAGGGTCAAAAACAATTTAAAAACAATTTAATTTGCATTGATTTGTGAGAACATCACTTATTTGAAAACAAAAAAAAATCTCTAAAACATCACTTATTACAGAACGGAGGGAGTATTGTTTGAGATTAAAAAAGGAGTATATTTATTTACTATTAAAATTAGAATGGAGATATCAAATATAGTAGTAGCATGTTGTCTTTGTTTAGTTGAATTTAATGCAAAACGAGATTAAAAATTAGCTCTCCAATAAAAATAAAATTCAATATATAGTATAAATTAATATAAAATACACTAAACATAAATATATTATTTTTCTGTTGAATTTTACTAATACTATTTACAAATAATGTTTATGGTATTGTAACAAATATAATAAACGTTTGCAGTGTGCTTGAAACAATGATGGTTTTGGTACCAACCTATTAAATTAGCATGAGCATAATCAGGTATGCCCCAGCCATAAAGCATGTGAAATATGTGATTTAGACCACATTATATAACTCAAATTTAGAGACCATAAGTTGGAAATCATTTTTTTCTAAGGATTCAAGGTCTTTATTTTTACGGTTGATAATACGTGTTCGATTCTCTCCCAATTTTAATTTTTTTTTCAACTCTCATATCATTATTATAATAGAAACGATATTTTTTTCTACAACTCCATTCATATTAACGTTTTTGTTTTGCAAATATCATTATTTTTCTTGTCCAATTTTTAATAAATTATTGGGTGCATTGTTAGAAAAAGAAAGGTTTTTTTTTTAATTTGATTGTCACCATATATAGATAACTATGACATAAACAATTTTAAAACATACAAAAGTTTATAGATGCAGAAATTATAGAAAGAAAAAGGAAGAAGTAATTGAAATTATTATAATATATTAATTATAGAAGTGAAACGAATAAATTTAAACAACAATTAGGGCCACAATATTTTTTTAAAGTGTTAGGCCACGACAAAGGCTTTCAATGGGAGAGCGGTTCAATCCGGTTCTTCCGCCGTGCATTTCGACTGCTCCGTTTTTCTCTATTCAACATAATTATCATTCTATCTACATTCTTTAATAGAATAATAATAAACTCAATTTGAACCAAAAAAGGTCCAAAAACATAAAAGAAAATGTTGAAACATATGTAATTATTGAATACCTCATTTTTGGAGTGGTTCAGAAGGTCCATCGATCCACATGTAATTATCAGATACATAATTTTTAAATGTAAAAACAAATGTCATAATTTGTTATTTCCCAAAATTCAAACGCATAAACTAATATTTATTATAAAATTTTGATATGTATTGATAACAAACCATGTAATATCAATTAGGGATGTGCATCGATTATTTAGTTCGGTTCGGATTATTCGGTTTTTAGATTCTTTGGATTTTAAAAAATATAGGTTCCCTTCGAAATTAAGTTTTATATCGGTTTGGTTTTTAATAATTCGAATTTGGTTCAGCTCGGAATTGGGTAATTCAGTATAGATATTTCTATTCTATTCAGATTATTTTATAGCGGATTTCGAGAATTTCGGTTCAGTTTCTAGAATTTTATCAGATGAAGATTTTGCATAATTTTATAATGGTTACAATGAGACTGCATAATTTTATCAGAATTTCAATTTTTCTGATGAAAATTTTGCAGAAATAATGGTGAGAATAGATTGCACATATGTTATAGGCAAATTGAAATACTTGATATTAATTTTATTTATTACTTGTGTATTATCTTTAAATTTATTTTATGTACAATATACATATTTATATTTAATTCAAATATATATATTATGTACCGATTTTCCCATTTAATAATATATATATTTTGGACCGCTTGATCCGCACTTGATCCACCTGATCCGTTTGAACCGGTTCATCCGCATCACCTAATACGTTTTCTCTATTCGAAGCCAAAATAAGGGACCACACTTTGCATAATCATTAATCATCTTATTATATTCTATATTTTATAGACTTTTCTTTGTTGTGTAAATATATAACTTTCGAGTACTTGTAAAAATCATTAATATGGCCACATATTGGGGTCCCTTAACTAATATGATGAATTGTACCTTTGCATGCATTGGCATTCATGTTTACTTTTGTATACACAAGTAGGCTATATTAAACGTTAGAAGATAAATATAATTCAAAAACAACAAAACATGCTTCTAGACCAACTATTTTAAGCAATGTAGGATATTTTACCTTTTAAGTTTGAAAAAAAAAATCGACAGGTTTTTTAAAGTTCAATTTTAATGATTTATAACTTAAGTATTTGTTAGAATATTCGGATTGTAATATCTCCATTACAAAAAAAACTAATTTACGGATTTTTCTCTTTAAATCCACTATACATTTTGCTACACTTTTATTGAATATTTGTTGTAATATAATTAATACCTCACCTATCATATACATTCAAATAAATCACAGTTTCTAAATAATTAATTTCAATTGAAAACAAAACTTAAACTAACCAATAATTCTACTAAACTTATCAATTTGGATCAAAATGAATTCCGTTTAATATTTTATTCACTTTTTATATAGATTTGAACCAAATCTCAATTGGTTAAACACCTATTCTTTTAAATTAATATAGTTTGTGTCAATCACAAATAAGAATACCCGATCCTCTTTAACTATAAACTTATACATATTATTTGGTAACTATGTTGAAGTAATAATTTGAGAAGTAAGAAAAGAAAAGCAAGTAGTTAGTTTTTTTTTTAAAAAAAAAATTATTTTTTTTCTGTTTTTTGTTATCTCTGTAATCATCGGTAAAAAATTAAAATTTGGTAATAAATCTTAACAAGTTTACCAAAAGAAAAAAGAAAAAAACAATAATACTATTTGGTAGGTAGGATTATTATTATTTGGTAATGACAAGATATAAGAAGGAAGAAAGAGGATATGAAAACTATTTTTCCTCGGTATCGTACTGTTAAATTTCAGAAAACTACAACTCTCAAGGAAATTCATCTTTGTAATTAATTTATTTAACCCCACACGCAAAAAAACTTTCTATATATATGAACCATAAATATGGATGCAGAATTTGAAGACCAGGTCTGTTTGTGGATAGAATTTAACAAAATATATCAAAGCAAAATGATGAAATATTTGTTGATTTTAATGGCGATTTTCTTGCGGTTATTGGCGATTTTCTGGGCGATTTTGATATCGCTTTTTCAACTTGAATCGATCTTGATTGGATCGGTTTTTTCCAATCACGATGTCGGAGTGGAGCAGTTACCAGACAGTTTTTCTCTTGCATCTTCCATCTCCGTAGTGGGAAGCGATTTTTGCTACGAAGAAACTGCAGTTTTCAACTGTTTGTTCTGTTCAATATATAATCATTCTGATTTTCCAAATCATGATCTTTGTTACATTTTTACAATCTCGTATCTAATACTTTTTTGTTTTCGACTTGTTGATTCACTAATGGCGGACAATCTTCGACGTGCGATCCAGGATATTAATCTTGGTGTAGATGATGAACCGGTTGCATTGCCGGTGGAAATTTGTACTGAAGCAGTACGGGTAAACCAATACTCGCTGATGGGTCGTCCATTGATACCGAGAAGACAAAATCTTCGATCGATTGTTGCTACTCTACCCCGTAATTGGGGTCTGTCTGGAATAATTTCAGGGAGAATTGTGGATCGTAGGCGGTTCCAGTTTATCTTCCCTTCTGAAGATTTGATGCAGTCTGTATTGAACCGGGGACCATGGGCTTTCAATGATCGAATGCTCTTGCTCCAGCGTTGGTCTCCTGATATGAATGAGTTGGACATCAATTTCATTCCTTTCTGGGTGCAGATACGTGGAATTCCTCTGCAATATCTCACATCAACTGTCATCCGTCATATTGGAGATAGGATGGGTCAAGTTTTGGAAGTCGACTTCAATCCCGACAATGCTGCAGCGGTGGAGTTTGTTCGTGTGAAGATAAATTGGAATACTGATTTTCCATTGAAGTTTTAGAAGAATTTTCAATTCTCGGCTGGGGTTAACACACTTTTGCGATTCAGGTATGAACGCTTGCGTGGATTCTGTGATGTTTGTGGCATGTTGACACATGACTCGGGAGAGTGTATCATTCAAGGTGAAGCTATGCTTGAAGCGGAAGGACATGATGGTGATGAAGATGGCGCTGATGTCAACGATGAAAATGCAGAGGTTCATGAACAACAAATTGATGCAATGCCGGTGGAAGCAGATGAACATATGGATGTTCAAGATGCAGATGCTACAAATTTGGGTGAGCCGAATGATAATCTTCTGGATTTTAATGAAGAAAATTTTCAGAAAACTATTGAAGATTTTATCAGGGAGAGAACGATGTTTATTGATGTGGATGCTGAGAGGCGTAAACAAGTATTCATTACAAATCTATTTCATGATATGGAAAAGGAACGTATGGAGGAAAGGGAGAAGGTAAATGCTACTGCAGATGTGAATACAGAACACGGTGATATCCAGCAAGAGTTTTTGGTAACTCCTCAGGGATCGATGCAATATGGTAGCTTTCTCGATGATTTAAGCAACTTTTCTGGAACCTCTCTATTCCAGTCCCCGTTTGCTGAAGAACAAGGTACTGATTCTTGCATTCCAGTTGGTAATTTTCCTGGCAATGCAGATTCTTCGGGGGAAGGTACAAAGAAGAGAATGCGTGAAGAGATGGAAGTCCGAGGACCCTCTTCTGGTTGATAAGTTTATGACTGGTTCTGTGAAGATGGTTTGCGGACCAGGTGCTCTTGAGAAACTTCAAATGGATTACCAAGATATGGGTGAAGCTGCACATCACCCTGTTCTAACTATTGGAGGCGCGGTGGGCCCTAATCCACCAGATGTCCCATGAGAGTTGAGGTCTGGAACTGTAGGGGTTTGGGACAACGCCTCACAGTTCGACGTCTTCAGGAGATGCAGAGGGTGTATCTTCCAGACATGTTGTTCTTGGTGGAAACAAAACAACAAGATAACTATGTTAGGGATGTAGGAGTGTTACTAGGGTATGATGGAATGCGTATTGTATCGCCACAAGGTTTAAGTGGGGGTTTAGCAGTATTTTGGAAGAAGCATGTTTCAGTTCATTGTATTTCCTTTGATGCAAGGCTTGTAGATTTATCCATTGAATATAAATCATTTCATTTCTACTTGTCTTGTGTTTATGGAAATCCAATACCGAGTCAAAGACATCATCTTTGGGAAAAACTTCAAAGGATTGCAACATCAAGAACAGGTCCTTGGATGATGTGTGGTGACTTTAATGAAATTGTAAGTCAACACGAAAAGAGAGGTGGACGTTTAAGGCCTGATCGTAGCTTTAGGGACTTTAATATGATGATGCAAATTTGTGGAATGAAAGATCTAAAACACAAAGGGAATCCGTATAGCTGGGTGGGTCGACGTCGAAAGGAAATTGTGGAATGTTGTCTGGATCGAGTAATGGTCAATTCCGAATGGGCTGCGTTATATCCTGCTTCGGAAACAGAATTCTTGGATTTGGCAGAATCTGACCATCGACCATTAATTGTTACAATTGAACATGAACCAGTTAAAAGGAGAGGGCAATTTATATACGACAAGAGATTATTCCAGTTTGAAGAGTTTGCGAACAGGGTTCGTAGTTCTTGGGGTAAAAACAGAAGATTTCGATGCTCTTTTTTAACTAAATTGATACGTTGTAGAAAAGTGATGGCTAAGTGGAAAAGAATGAATCGTACAAACTCTGCAGATATGATTGAGGTACTTCGGAAACGTATTGATAATGCACTACGAGATCATACAATCCCAATAGAAGAAATTCAAGTTCTTAAGAAAGAACTTAATAGAGCTTATCGAGACGAAGAGGAATACTGGCGTCAGAAGAGTAGAAGAGTATGGTTATTGAAGGGTGATCGAAACACAAGATACTTTCATGGAGCAACAAAATCGAGGAAAACCAGAAACTGCATTAAGACGATGAAGGATAAACACGGTATTATTCATAGAAGGGATGATGCGATTGCGAAGGTGGCTGAGGAATATTTCAAGGATATGTTTACAACAACACAACCTATTGATATTGATGAAGTTTTTCGAGATCTACAAAAAGGAGTTTCGAATGATATGAATGCTATATTAACGAAACAAGTTACAGATGAGGAAATAAAGAAAGCTGTGTTTTTATTAGGACCTGATAAAGCTCCAGGGCCTGACGGATTTACAGCAGCTTTCTATCAACAATTCTGGAAGGACATAGGTGACGATGTGTGTGCAATGGTAAGGAACTTCTTCGATGCAAATGCTCTAGAATCAGGAATTAACCACACGAATGTCTGCCTTATACAGAAAATCAATGAAGCGAAAGAGATGAGTGACTACCGTCCTATCAGCATATGCACGGTAAATTACAAAATCATTTCGAAGATAATGGTGCTGAGATTGAAGGAATGCTTAGGATCGATAATATCAGAAGCTCAAGCAGCTTTTGTACCTGGCCGAAATATTTCGGATAATATTCTTGTTGCTCACGAACTACTAAATGCCCTGAAGTCTAAAAAAGATTGTTCTGAGAAGTATTTAGCAATCAAGACAGACATTAGTAAGGCTTATGACAGAGTCGAATGGAGCTTCTTAGAACGTGTTATGAATCAACTGGGTTTTGATGAAAAATGGATTAGTTGGGTTATGAATTGTGTCACCTCGGTTACGTATTCTGTGATGATAAATGGAGCTGCTTATGGAAATATTAAACCAACTAGAGGTTTACGACAAGGAGATTCGTTGTATCCATATCTCTTTTTACTCTGTGCTGAAGTATTGAGTCAAATGCTATCAAAAGCAGAATCAAAAGGTGATTTTCAAGGTATGAAAATAGCGAGACACTGTCCGACAATTACACATCTGCTTTTTGCTGATGATTCACTATTCTTTTGTCGTGCTACGGTTGAGGATTGTGAGGAAATGGCTAGGATACTGGATAATTATGAAAGGATGTCAGGTCAGAAAGTCAATTACAGTAAATCTTCAGTGATTTTTGGTATGCGCATCAGTGAGAGCAGGAGAAATTTGTTTCATCAAATCTTAGGAATCGATGCAGTGGGTGGAGGAGCTAAATATTTGGGATTGCCTGAACAGTTTGGCAGACAGAAAATTCAAAGTTTTGAATTCATAGTCCAGAGAATCCGAGACTCTGTAAATGGATGGTATAATCAGTTTCTATCACCAGCAGGGAAGGAGGTTCTTATAAAATCGGTTCTTCAAGCGAAACCAATTTATTCTATGAATTGCTTTCTACTTCCAAAAACAATCTCTGATGAGATAAATAGCATTCTCTCTGAATTTTGGTGGGGAAGAGATCAAGGCAGGCGAAAGATATCCTGGATCGCATGGAAAAGGCTATCACTTCCAAAAGATGAAGGAGGAATGGGCTTTAGGGATCTATATAATTTTAACCGAGCACTTTTAGCTAAACAAGCGTGGCGAATTTTAACTAATCCATCGTCACTTCTTGCAAGAATGTACAAGGGTCGTTATCATTATAAGTCGACATTCTTACAGTCGTCTTGTGGAGGACAATCCTCGTACGGTTGGAAATCGATTCAAGCAGGAAAAGAACTGCTACAACAAGGTTTGAGAATTCATGTAGGAAATGGTATTTCAACAAGTGTTTGGTCTGACAAATGGTTACCAGTATTGCCACCAAGAGAGATTAATGGAGATATGGAAAATCCAGATTTGCGAATTAACGATTTATGGATAGAGGGAAAGCGAGAATGGAATATTGAAATGGTTAATAGATTATTTACGGAAGAAGATGCTGAGATTGTTAAGCAAACAATTTTGTCAACGACCGCAACAGAGGATAAACTGATCTGGCCTTATAACAAAGATTCGAAATACTCAGTTAAATCTGGGTATTGGATTGCGAGTAAGATAAGTTTACAAGATGACCCCATTGAGCCACCTTCAGGGAGTTTGGTACTGAAAAAAAAGGTTTGGAGTCTCCAAATATTACCAAAGATTAAACATTTTCTTTGGAGAGTACTATCAGGAGAAGTACCAACTGCAGAACGATTAAAAAGCAGGAAAGTTAATATTAGTCCGCAGTGTCAACGATGCTGTACAGAAGAAGAAAGCATAAACCATGTTCTTTTTTAGTGTAATCACGCCAGAGCTATTTGGAGATGTGCCGGTTTCTTAAATTTTGATCGCAATGGAACAAATCTTGAAGAAAATATTCGTACCATGATCAATATATCGGAAAACTCTTCAGGATCAACAGAGGTATGTTTCCTTCCATTTTGGATTGTTTGGCAAATCTGGAAATCGAGAAATGATCTTATCTTTAATCATCGGTCTGTACATCCAAATGAAGAAGTTTTAAAAGCTCGAGATGGAACTTTGGAATGGAAAGACGCGAGAGATGGAGAAGAATTTAACCCATACAATATTCATGAGGAAAGGGTAGACCGCAATAGCCAATGGGAACCACCGCCATTTGGTTGGCTCAAGTGTAATTTTGATGGTAGTTTTCGATAAAATTCAGAAGTAACTGGGATTGGATGGATCATCCGGGATCATACAGGAGCCCATATTTACTCTGGATCATCTCGCATAAGGGCAGTAATATCGTCGCTTCAAGCAGAAGCACAAGGGCTTTTACAAGTTATGCAAATCATATGGATGAAAGGATGGAGGAAAGTATGGTTCGAAGGGGATAGCATGGAATTAATAAACCTTATTAACCGTCAGGAAGATAGTACAGAGATTGGAAATATTTTACTAGACATTAGATATTGGATGACGAAGCTGGAATAATGTTCTTTGGGTTATGTCAATCGGGAAAGGAATAGTGCAGCAGATCTACTTTCAAAGAAAGCTCATGATAACGATGATTTGTTTGTAAATTATAATACCCCTGCTATTTGGCTAATGCCTTATTTGTATCAACCGTTTACTGTTTAATTTATAATGAAAGTTGTTAAAAAAAAAAAAAAAAGAAGGAAGAAAGAGAAGAAGCCAGCTTTGGTCGGCGGCTCGGCGCGAGCAAAAGTGGTGAATGAATCATAAACAGCTAAGTCGGGTCCCACAACATGGCCGTCATGACTTATCTGTAATCGTACACGTGGCGAATATCCATTTGTTGGTCACTCATGAGATCAGCAAAGACGCGCAAACCTGTCACGTTAGACGTGGGACCGTTGTTTGCTGTAAATCTTTTTAACTCTTCTTTCTTTCTTTTTTTTAATTAATGTTGGAAAGTTTCTCACCAAAGATGTTGTAATACAATTGAATTTGTTTTATTTATTCTGTCAATTTCCATTTAATTAACTAATTAGGCTCGAAAAAGAAAGAAAAAAAAGACTTGTTGACCTCGAGATCTTGTATAGGAAATGGTTTAATAAACGACCAACATACCTGGCTGTCTTCAGGATTATGAAAACTAAATTGTTTCCCCCCTAAAATGATTGGACCCTTTCAAAAACATATACTATATTTAACGATCAAAAAATCAAATGCGCACAAATAAATTAACAGACACATCATTTTTTTTTAACAAGGTTCAATTCTTCCAATTTGCAGTTTTAGAACTACATTCAGAAAGTAGAAACAGTAAACAATTATACCAATATAAACGCAGTTTTAGAACTACATTCAAAATATTTCCTTATTACTTTTTTGTTCTTTCATTTTTGTCTTTTTTACAATAAAACCTTGGACTAAATGTTTGCGGATCATGGTCGGACCAATATGATCAGTGTTACGAACTATAATATCAAAGATCAATTTATTTCTGGTATACATTCATTGATTTTTATAATAGTGTATCTTGTCAAATAGAAAGTTAGATATCCACTTTTTCATTTTAAAAGCTCGAGTCTGCTATATATTTAAACTCCTGGCTATTGTTTTATAGGTAGGTTTACACTACATATAGATAATATATATACAGTATATATACACATGAATAAAGCATAGATTTACTCTACTAACTTGTAGCTAATTACATTTCACAACCAATCAAATGACACTAATTAATAATTTTAGCTGTTTTCTAATGAAAATTTGATATAATTTTCAAGATTGCTTGTGAAATGTAAAAAGATTGCTCCTAAACAAACACAAGTTGGGAGCTAACTACTAAAAACCAAAAAAAAAAAAACCATACACAAGTTGGGCATGTGCATCAGGGTGCATGTAGTGGTACATGTGCAGGACATTTATTCTTTATAGTTTTTTTTTTGTCCTCATGTATACTTATAGATGTTAAAGAGTGAGATTTGCAACATGTTACATACACTTTGTTCTTCGATGTTTTTAAAAGTTTCCATGATATATCTTTAGATACTTCGGGTTGTTCAATTAGTTTCGGTTATCTCGATTTGTGACATTTTTTAAAAAGAAGATTATACATAACCAAGTTCTATTGGAGTTGGTTGCAGGCGTGACAAAATTTGGTTGATCTTTAGTTTTGAGTAAATGTAAACAAAATATAAATAAATAATCCAAAACAAAAAAGCAATTTAAATTAATTAATAGAAATGATATCTATTACGATACAAGATTATGTTTTTGAAGCCAATATACGCAACTCGATCTCTGGATATTAAAAAAAAAGTTTCAATCCAAGCATGTTATGTGATGGGAAGGAAGCGACTAATGAATCTTGTGAATTGTCATAAGCTAATTACACAAATGTCATGAGGTGATGTGCACAAGATGACGTAGAGCGTAGCAATCATCCAACCGCAGGATAAGGAACAACAAGAATGCAGGCACTAGTTCCTTGGCATTCACAAGATTTTTTATTTTGCTTTTTGAGTTGTTGAACACAAAGATGTTGATGTGAACGTTCATCGCAACTTTCAAAGATACAGAATAGCGTACTGCACCCAGATCAATATTCATAAAGACGCGAAACAAAAGCTTGATGATTCAAATTCGTAAATTATTGAAGGCATTCGCTACTTCCTTCTCTCTAGCTTTCCTAGCTCTAGCTAACTTTGATGAAAACTCACGATGCCTCCCCAGAAAAGCCCATTTCTGCATCTTGATCAAGAGATCAGGTTCACCTCTCACAAAATATTCCTTATGTCCAAATTCCAAGTGCTCAGATCCCTTAACTCTTTTAAACCCCTACCAATTAACAACAAAAAGCAAGATGAGAAAGAGAGAGAGACAATATATAGAGATGATGATGATTAGTTAATCTTGCAAATCCAAAAACTTACATGCTGCTTAAGCCCGGTGAAAAACTGTGAGAGATTAATGCACATTATTCTTCCGGACCTCAAAAGAATCCTCCTCTCAAACTCTCTCGGATTCCAAATGATGAAACTGTTGTTGCTTTTGCTCCACGAGATTATTGAATCCAATGAAGGATCATCCACAGCCTCATACACACCCTTGTAGAATCCAGACAACCAATATCGCTCCTCCTCCATCGCTGAATCTAAAAATCGGGAAAGTGATGAAACAAACCCTAGCAGGAAATCCCACTCCACCTACTTTTTTGGACTACTAATGGGCTGATTAGGTCTAATGGGCTTGTATATTTTACCAAGAGTTTGTACAAGATACCTGTACGGGCCTGTATAAGTCTATTTTCTTCAGCAACTAAGTATGCTAATCTGGGTTTAGAAATCAGGTTAAGGGATTCTTTTTGTTGATGAAACACAGAAATCAAACAAGAATTGAAGTTTTGGACGTGTAACCGAACTCAGTATTTGTGTCCCGTTTAAAAGAACATGGGTATGTATGTGATTCGTGATAGATTCTTCCAATGTTCCAAATAATCAACCAAAGTTAAGATTTTTGACTAAACAAGATAATAAAAGCTAATTCCTGGAAAAATAAAAAAAAAGTCAAGAAAATAAAGCAATCGAATTCACATCACTCTGATCGATTTTTCTATCAGCAAAAGTATAAATCGATTTCTCCATGGACAAAAGTATAAACATCCATGATAGAGACAAAAGGAATAAGAAACTTAGTTTTAGTTTGGCTTTCTCTAGCTATTGAACGCTTCACGTCTTGACCTATATGTTTCATCATCTGTTATAACAAGGAAAACAAAAGAAAAAAATATCAGTTTTCTCAAGATATCTTTTCTAGTCCCTCAAACAAAAACATAAACAAAAACCAAAGCAAGACAGCAAAATATCAGTTTTTTGGCTCTTACCATCTCCTAAAGAACCATTCATCTTTTGCTAAACACTCAGGTTCCGGTTGATTATCACTAAGATCCATATTGTATAAAAATTCATGATTGACTCAAAACTAGATTCCAGGTCATCTCCTAAAGCATCGTTAGATGCATATAAGATGTACCTTTCACTAAATGGTAGAATCGTTGCTGAACATGAACAAAGAATATATCGACCAATCTTAGACTATCTATCTCTAATCAGTCATATGGCAAATTGACTAACCATATCACATGGAGACATGCATCATATACTACTTGAGGAATGTTTAGTCCAAGACAAGATAATAAAGCTTTCTCTATCAGAGAAAGTATAATAAACACACTTTGATCGAGAAATCTAGCAAAAGTATAAACACATTTTGATCGATTTCTCCCAACATCCATGATTAGAGCAAAAGTATGAAGCTTAAGACTTTCATTGATTTCTCCAAACATCCAACAAAAATAAGAAAGAAAAATATAAGAAAGAAAAAGATACTTACTTAGTTTTATTTATTCAACTCATCACGTCAATATATTTTCACATGTTCATCTATTATAACCGACCTCATCAAAGATATGATAGATGAAGATTATGATTTTGCTTATGTTTCTAAGGAATCAGTGATTGCATTTGTTTGTTTTATCCGTGAAGACCTTTTATCATCTCTAAAAAAAGATGTTCTGATTGCAGGTTCGCAGATCTATTGCAAGGTCGTTGTCTTGTTTTTCTGTGCTAACCTCCTCTATCAATATCTTTTTTTAGAGATGATAAAAGTTTTTCACGGATAAAACCAACAAGCAAAACCATTGATTCCTTTGGAGACATAAGCAAAATCAAAGTCTTCCTCCATCATATCTTTGATGAACTGTGGGCGTGACACACCTTTAAAACCTCCAGGATTGTGCTGCTCCCAAAGGATCCGCAGACTCAGAAACGTCGCCCGAACAGCAGAGAAACGCTGAATCATCTCATCATGTGTACACATCTCAACAGGGAAGCGCTAGATCCGGCGGAGATTCTCTTTCAGGCGATCGAGATAGAAGACTTAGGAGAGGTCTGAGGATTCAGCCAGAGTCGATCTTGAGATTTAAAAAGTTAGAAGCAAGTAAAATTTTTGAGTTTCTGCACAATTTTTGATCGAGAGATTTTGATCATTCTTCACATTTTACTATAATTAGCGCCGGTTAAATTTTAGTATATATTGATTTACTCTAACTCGGAGTATATATTTGTGTCCCGTTTAGAAGAACATGGGTATGTATGTGATTCGTTCATGGCCGGATAGATTCTTCCAATGTTCCAAATAATCAACAAAAGTTAAGATTTTTGACCAAACAAGATAATAAAAGCTAATTCCTGGAAAAATAAAGCAATCGAGTTCACATCATTCTGATCGACAACAAAAGTATACATCGATTTCTCCATGGGCAAAAGTATAAACATCCATGATAGAGACAAAAGGAATAAGAAACTTAGTTTTAGTTTGACTTTCTCTAGCTATTGAACGCTTCACGTCTTGACCTATATGTTTCATCATCTGTTATAACAAGGAAAACAAAAGAAAAAAATATCAGTTTTCTCAAGATATCTTTTCTAGTCCCTCAAACAAAAACAAAAACCAAAGCAGGACAGCAAGTTTTGGCTCTTGTCATCTCCTAAAGAACCATTCATCTTTTGCTAAACACTCAGACTTTTGTATAAAAAACTCATGATTGACTCAAAACTAGATTCCAAATCATTTCGTAAAGCATCGTTAGATGCGTATAAGACTTGAGGAATGCACCTTTCACTAAATGGTAGAGTCGTTGCTGAACATGAACAAAGAATATATCGACCAATCTTATACTATCTATCACTAATCAGTCCTATGGCAAATCCAAAAACTTACATGCTGCTTAGTTAATCTTGTAAGTCTAGATGAGAGAGAGAGAGAGAGTATATAGAGATGATGTTGATGATGATTAGTTAATCTTGCAAATCCAAAAACTTACATGCTGCTTAAGCCCGGTGAAAAACTGTGAGAGATTAATGCACATTATTTTTCCGGACCTCGAAAGAATCCTTCCCTCAAACTCTCTCAGATTCCAAATGATGAAATTGTTGTTGCTTTTGCTCCACGAGATTATTGAATCCAATGAAGGATCATCCACAGCCCCATACACACCCTTGTAGAATCCAGACAACCAATATCGCTCGCATATGACGGATAGAAGGCAAATTGAAGATTCTGATTGTAGGTTCGCAGATTCTTTGCAGCACCCTTGTCTTGTTTTTCTGTGCTAACCTTCTCTGTCAACATCTTTCTCAGAGCTTCTACAAGATCTTAACCAACCAGGGAAACCAATATTTTTTTTGGAGACATAAGCAAAATCATAGTCTTCTTCCATCATATCTTTGATGAGCTATGGGCGTGACACATCTTTGAAACCTCCAGGATTGTGCTGTTCAGATTATGAATCAAAAGGGATAACCCTAAAACCCTACAATTTGTTTAGACGAACAAATAATTAATCAATATATTTTCTTCTTTAGACAAAGTGACAAACCGTACAAATGTTCCAAATAATCAACCAAAGTTAATTTTTTTTTTACCAAACAAGATAATAAACAATATATTCTCTAGTGATGTTGACCTCAATCTTGTAGTTATACATTTCGAGTAACACATTTTTTTTTTTTGAGTTTTGCAATCATTTATCTGGTGTAGTAGGACGGTTTAAGAGCATCCACACCCGAGACATATGTCTAGCGCAAGACATATGTCTCACCCAAAAGCTGCACACGTGTCGCGACGCCATTGGTTTTTTTTTAAAATAACCGGAAGATCCAATCATTGGGTCTCTAATAGACGACCAACATACGTGGCTGTCTTCAGGATTATGAAAATTAAACTGTTTTCCCCTAAAATGATTTGGACCCTTACAAAAAAATATACTATATTAGCACGGACTCTTACCAACACACATGATCGATTCAAACAGAATTTGGTTATTTAACAAAAGAAGAAAGAAAAAAAAAACAGATTATGAAGTAGATTTTTGTTTTAACGATAAAAAAATATCTCATCGAATGCACGAATAAATTAAAACACATCATTTTAACAAGGTTCAATCCTTCCAATTTGCAGTTTTAGAACTAAATTCAGAAACAGATCTAGTAGAAACAGTAAACAATTATACCAATATAAACGCATATCAAGAATTTTCTTGACTTAATGCTCAATTTTATTACATGGATTCTTCAGAATAAGAATGAGACAAATCCTACACAAATCTAAATATAACTAATGTAAAATCACTTCGACCAAAAAAAAAAAAAAACCTAATGTAAAATCATTTAGAACCCTTATTACCATAAACTCCAAATATCCAATTAATGCATCATCGTCTTATATATATAGATTGTTTCAATCTTCACATAAAACACCGCTAATAAATCTTCAAATATGCTTCACGTATGATGCTCAGATGCTGACCTTATAAATATTCAAAGACACTACAAGAAAACAAGGTAATTTCGACGAATTTCCGATAATATTTTGACGATTTTATGATTCGTCGGAAATCCGTCGGAAATACGATACTTGTAATTTTGGTTTTTATTTGTATTTTTTTAATTGTCTTTCGGAAATCCGTCAGAATAATTATTATTTAATAAAAAAAAAGTTTTCCGACGGATTTCCGACGATATTTGTATTTTTTTTAATTGTCCGTCGGAAATCCGTCAGAATACTTATTTTTTTTTTTTTTTTAAAAGCCCGTCGGAAATTTTGAACGTGAAACCCGGAAATTTTGACTGCAAAATTTTGCCGGCAAATTTTTAATTTTGTTTTTTGAATTTATTTCCTATGGATTTCCGACGAAAAAAAAATACCGCCAAAACAAAAAAAAAATTAAAATTTGAATTCCCACTAAATAAAAAAAAGTTAGATATCCACTTTTCATTTTAAAAGCTCGAGTTCTCCTACGTGTATAAACTCATGACTATTGTTTTATAGCTAGGTTTACACTACACATAGTCTAGATAATATAATTTACTCCACTAACTTGTAGCTAATTACATTTCACAACCAATCAAATGACACTAATCAATAATTTTAGCAGTTTGGGAAATAACCACACAAAAAAAAAAAATGAAAACCATACACAAGTTGGGCATGTGTATCAGTGCATAGTGGTACATGTGCAGGACATTTACACTTTATAGTTTTTTTACCACTCCATTTTTCAATATATTTACCACTCCTTTTTTCAACATCAACCATATAACCTTTCTACGAAATTGTGAAGCTAGCTAGAATCGTTACCCAAAAAAAAAAAAAAAAGGTTAGTAGACATTAATTGAATTGAAATATGGTGTAAATGCAGACGGCGACAAATATGAGAGATGTCAAGAGATTTGACACGTAGACAAGTTGTTACGCCGTGAGGTCAGCGACGTATGTCGAGGTGGACACACATCTCCTCCACGTGTATCCGTCACAGAGCGAGTTTATGATATACTCACGCGCGTGACGTTGATCCCTCAAAAATTAAGTGAGCCTTTTCGCCTTCACACGAAACATAAACTCGTGTTTTTTTTTCCCTCCCTCTATTCACGGCTTTGTTATTTTGCTCACACGAAGCACAAAAATCGTCTCTCTCTCTCTCTCCTTCATCATCTTCTTCGTCTCATTGAGATTGCTTCACGTGACGCAGTTTGTCTTTTGCACATTGTGGTTTAGTTCCTCCGTCTCGGTCACGATGTTGTAGCCGTGACTAATTCAACGCCGATTTTGCTTCACCCGAGGTTAGAGGCGAATTTCCGTACATTGGGAGTATCTTCGATCTTTCGAGATTAGTGTTGGATGATGGAGTCTTACTTTGTTCTTATCTATCTTGATAATGGTCGGTTACCCAGTTTTGTCCTCTTGTATGATTGATCGCTTTCGAATCGGTGATATATATATTTTGGTTTTTTTTTCGTAGCCACATAATTAATTCGTCAATAATAATTAGCTGAAGCTTACAGTGTGATCCGTTTTCAGGGAGAATCGAACAGAGGAGATGTCTGGGTTCATGGGTGTTGTCGTTTCGGATCCATGGTTGCAGAGCCAGTTCACGCAAGTCGAACTTCGGACTCTCAATTCCAAGGTTTATCCTCTCTCTCTCTCTCTCTCTCTTTCATTCTTCGTTATACACCGTTTGTTCGATCTTTGTACTATTCTGCTTTTGTGTTGTAGTTTGTATCGTTGAAGAATCAGAGTGGAAAGATCACCATACAAGACCTCCCTCCTCTATTGGTAAAGCTCAAGGCACTTAATGCAACATTCAAGGAGGACGAAATCAGGGAGATTCTGAGTTCTGATACAAGCAGTGATGTGGGTTTTGAAGAGTTTCTCAAGGTATGTGGATCTTCTGGCGTTTCCTGGTGACTCGGGTTTTGGATTGAATACATTGTGGTTTTGCAAATGTGCAGATATATCTCAACCTCCAAAATAAAGCATCTGAGAGATCTGGTGGTCATAAGAATGCATCCTCGTTTCTTAAAGCTAGCACAACGACACTTCTCCACACTATAAACCAGTCAGAGAAGGGTTCTTTTGTTCAACACATCAACAGATATCTTGGGGATGACCCCTTTCTCAAGCACTTCCTTCCTCTTGACCCAGATTCCAATGAGTTGTATCAACTTGTGAAAGATGGTGTACTTCTTTGGTAAGGTGCACATTCCATATGTTTAGAGTCCATCTCAACAGGAAATGCATTTGATTTCTGTGTTTCTCTCCCTTTCTTTCCGGCGCAGTAAGCTCATAAACGTAGCAGTTCCCGGGACAATAGATGAACGAGCGATCAACACAAAGAGGGTACTTAACCCGTGGGAGAGAAATGAGAATCATACGCTTTGTCTCAACTCTGCGAAAGCTGTTGGATGCACTGTTGTTAATATCGGGACACAGGACCTGGCCGAAGGACGGGTATGTTTGGTCTGCTCAGTTGCTCAGTGTACATTTGATATGCATTGTTCTGACCAGGCAGGCTTTATGATGTTTTGCAGCCTCACCTGGTGCTTGGATTGATTTCACAACTCATAAAGGTCTGCACTCATCCACTTGTCCGCTCTGACTTTTATTTTTATTCTCAATTTATCTGGCTAAATAATGTTGGTAACTGCAGATGCAACTGCTCGCTGATCTCAATTTAAAGAAGACGCCTCAGCTTGTTGAGTTGGTTGAGGACAGCGATGTAATTGAGCTACCAATCACATTGTGTCACCCAAGTATACGCGTCTTGTAAATCACAAGTGATAACAATTCTCTCTCTGTTGCAGGATGTTGAGGAGTTACTGAGATTACCCCCTGAGAAAGTTTTACTGAAATGGATGAACTATCATCTTAAGAAAGGGGGTTACAAGAAAACCGTCTCAAACTTTTCTTCGGATTTGAAGGTATTTGGCTTTTCAAAGTACAACTTGGAGGAAACCTCTCTCTTTTTTTCTTAATCAAACTCTTTAGTTAGGCGAGTCCCTATTCGAGATTGTAATTTTGTGCTACTGTTCCTTCCAACATGCAGAAGTAATATCAGTTCTTGGATAAGATAAATAATGTGAACGATATGTCATAAAAGAAAGAGACATTTTTTCTTACTCGAGGCTTTGGTAATTTCATGGATGCAATTTGTTGAACCTCATCAAGTTTTTTCTACGGTAAAGTTGTATTTCTGGTAAATATGCAGGATGCACAAGCCTATGCATACCTGCTCAATGTTCTCGCACCTGAACACTGTGACCCGGCCACACTAGATGCAAAGGATCCTCTTGAAAGGGCTGAAATGGTTCTCGATCATGCAGAGCGAATGAACTGCAAGCGATACTTGACTGCTGAAGAGATCGTTGAAGGATCTCCAACTTTGAATCTCGCATTTGTGGCACAAATATTTCATGAAAGGTTTGTATTGTGATAGACTTTTATCTGTCAAAGAACGTCTCTTGTTGTAAGTTATTCTTTACAAACAAGCTTGTGAATGTTAATGGAAAAAAGAACGGGAAAACAGTTTTCATACAATGCGATTATCAATGATTCATATGCTTCTTACCTGAAATCCCTTTACAAGGAGATTTTGCCACTTTTGAGTTTAAGCGTTTACGTCCTCTATGCACTGGGTTTCACTCTAGCTGTCTGTACCCGTTGCAGGAATGGTCTAAGTACGGATGGTAAGTATTCATTTGCGGAGATGATGACCGAAGATGTACAGACTTGTAGAGATGAACGATGCTACCGGCTATGGATCAACAGCCTCGGGATTGAAAGTTATGTCAATAATGTGTTTGAAGATGTTAGAAATGGGTAAGCTTTATGTTTTCCTTTTAGTAAGACAGCCAAATAGCAACCAACCTGCAGAAGTTGTACCTGTGGTTGAAAATGTTGCGAATTGAACAAAAAACTGAAAACGTTTTTGGTGCTGAAGCCTTTCGTTGGTTCTATTTACTAATTTGCTGCAGATGGATTCTCCTAGAAGTTCTTGACAAGGTCTCTCCTGGGTCAGTGAACTGGAAGCATGCTTCCAAACCGCCAATTAAGATGCCATTTAGAAAAGTAGAGAACTGCAATCAAGTCGTAAAGATTGGCAAAGAGCTGAAGTTCTCACTCGTAAATGTAGCTGGAAATGACATAGTTCAAGGGAATAAGAAGCTCATTCTTGGTAATCATACCCGAGAGCCCATGCTTCAGCTTCTTTTTAGCTTGATGCAAGAAGTTGATCGCCTTACAAAATGGAGATATATGTTTGTCTGTCTCAGGTCTGTTGTGGCAGTTGATGAGATTTCATATGCTTCAACTTCTCAAGAGTCTCAGATTGCGAACACGAGGTAAAGAAATGACTGATGCAGATATCCTCAGCTGGGCCAACCGAAAAGTAAGAACTATGGGGCGAAAATCGCAGATCGAGAGCTTCAAGGTTCGTTTCTTCATATCAACTTCAAGCACTTATCTTAATACTATTTAAAAAATATGTCCACTATCACTTTCTAGTGAATGTGAATCAAATTGAAATTCTCCAGGACAAGAGTCTATCGAACGGGTTATTCTTCCTCGACCTTCTATGGGCGGTTGAGCCAAGAGTTGTCAACTGGAATCTTGTCACCAAGGGTGAAACAGGTTTACTACTCTCTTTACTAGACTGACTCTAGTTACTTTCTCAGTCTTAACTAAATCGAGCTTATTCTTTTTTGTGTGGTTGTTGAAACATACAGATGACGAGAAGAGGCTGAATGCTACGTACATAGTCAGCGTCGCAAGAAAGCTCGGTTGTTCGGTTTTCTTGTTGCCTGAAGATATCATGGAGGTAAGAACCGAGATCTATAATGTATTATCTGGTAATTACCTGAAACAACACTTGCTTATTTGGGATGTTGTGACAGGTGAATCAGAAGATGATCCTAATTTTAACGGCGAGTATAATGTACTGGAGTCTTCAGAAACACGCATCGGAGAGTTCGGATTCGTCGTCAACTCAGAGCACAACCACGACGTGCACCAGCACAGACGCGTCCCCTGCTCCGTCTGTCACCGGAGAGGACGAAGTTTCCTCATTGGGCGGAGAAGTCTCGAGCGTGGCCGTTGATGACAACGATGCAGATGCGGTGTCCGACATCACCACTGCGTCAGAGGAGATACCCATCGGATAGAGAGAGATACGAATATCTCTTGCGAGAGTAAAGTAGTTTTTGTAATGCTGTACCACGTACTCTGTAATCTCTGTGTGTGTATATAGGGTGTGACTAGGGATGTCAATCGGGCTAGCCCGGCCCGGCCCGGCCCGAAACCCGTAAAGCCCGCATATATTTGAGCCCGGCCCGGCCCGAAAAAAAATCGATTGTTCCCTTTACAAATAAAAAAAATCATTTAGAGTGTTTGATTTATAAACCAATTAAATGATTCCATATTACCTTGCTTAATTGAGAAATTGGGGTTATAAATAACTAGGGGTGTGACTGTTTAGTATAGTTAAGAAAAATAAATAATAGAGTAAAAGATTAAATGATTAATAGTATCCATATTTGCTTAATTGAGAAATTGGGTTTATAAATAACTAGGGGGTGTGAATGTTTAGTATAGTTAAGAGTAATAAATAATAGGGTGAATTTAGTATATATACTTGGTTGACCAAAAAATTAAGTATATGGTAAAGTTAATTTGAAAATTTGACGAAGATGAAGGAGAAAATGAACAGTGTCGACGAGATGAGCAGTATCGACGAGATGGTTGATGAACAGTTGCTAACACATGTTTTAGCAATTTTCAATCAATGGCATTGTTGTAATTATTTGGAAAAAGAAAGATATTTATGGTGTAATTTTATTTCTCTTTTTACTTACCTAATTTTTTAATTAACTTTTCCTATAAACTAATTTTGTTATTAATGAAGTATAGATAGTGATAATATTCTAAATAATAAAGTAAAATAATTTACTCTAAATCCCTCTCAAATGCCAATAACAAAAAGAAGTAGTCAAATAGTTTTCTTCACTTTTACGCAACAAAAGTTGTCTTTTCTATTTTTTTTCTTCCATTTTTTCTATCTCTTAGAAAATGAAGAGTAAATAGGAGTAACTAACTGGAAGTATATATTTTCCTTCATATTTTTTTTCTTCTATTTCCTCTAAATTATTTACCGTTCACACCCTAAATTAAAATCTACCTGATACACAAATAAAAATAATATATTTAAATTTTAAAATTGATAATTCGCGTGGAGCAAAACATCATAAGAGTAGTGTGTGGGAGAGACTGTCGGGTAAGCGGAGCTTCTGATTGTACGTTCTCAAATGTTTTGCAACCTCAATTTTTTGTTCTTTTGCGTTAACCTTCTCATTCAACATGCTTTACAAAGCATCAAAAAAGTCCCTGAGCAATAACACTAACCAGTGCAGCGACTGATTCCTGCGAGACAAAAGTCAAATCAAAATCATATTGCATCATGTCTTTGATGTTCTGTGGTCGCGACACATTTTTGATGCCGTCATGATTGTATTGTTCCCAAAGAAATCAAAGACTCAAAACATACACACGAACATCAGAAAAATGTTGAACTATGTCAACAAGACACAACTGTCAGACACAATTATGTTTTAGAGAATATAATTAACAAACTAGCAAAAAAATTATTGAAGATGTTTGTTATTTACATCTCGACTTAGGAGAAGGATCAATTTATCTTTTCTAGTCCCTCAATATCAATTCAAACCAAATCAATATTTAAATACGTACCCAGACTTGAAACGCTTCTCATCCTACAACTCATCGCTAGCCTCCTGCTTCACTTCTTGTTTTGCCACCTCCACCACGCCAGGACTGCTGCTACCACTGGAACCCGAGTCCGTGGACTTGAGGCTCTCCTCAGAATCTTCCGGCGGAAGACCCTGTTTCACCACCACATGATGGCCGCAAACACATGACCACCACATGACGGCTTGGGGCTTTGCACTTGTTTCCTCTCAGACTTTAATTTCAATTCATAAGATTCAGTATCAACGGATATGGATTCAACAACATCATAGTACTTTGTGGGAGAGTTTGTCGGGTAGAAGGCACGTTGAAGATTCTGATTGCAGGTTCGCAAATCCTTTGCAACACACTTGTCTTGTTTTTCTGTGCTAAGCTTCTCTGTCAACATATTTCTCAGAGCATCTAGAAGGTCTTCACTAATAAAACCAACAAGCTAGCGAAACCACTAATTCCTTGGAACATCAGAGAAACGTTGAACTATCTCAACAAGTGAACTGTCACACACACTTATGTTTTAGAGAATATAATTAACAAACTAGCAAACAAATTATTGAAGATGTTTGTTATTTACATCTCGACTTAGGAGAAGTCTGAGGATTCAGTCAGAGTCGATCTTGAGATTTAAAAAGTTAGAAGTAAGTAATTTTTTTGAGTTTTTGCACAAATTTTGAACTAAACAATCTAAACCAATAAATCTATTGAAAAAGTAGCCGCAGACTCAGAAACGTCACCCGAACAGCAGAGAAGCTGAACATGAACAAAGAATATATCGACCAATCTTAGACTATCTATCACTAATCAGTCCTACGACAAATTGACTAACCATATCACATGGAGACATGCATCATATACTACTTGAGGAATGTTTAGTCCAAGACAAGATAATAAAGCTTAATAAACACACTTTGATCGAGAAATCCAGCAAATGTATAAACACATTTTGATCGATTTCTCCCAACATCCATGATTAGAGCAAAAGTATGAAGCTAAGACTTTGATTGATTTCTCCAAACATCCGACAAAAATAAGAAAAAAAAAAAATTGAAAACTGGTTATAAATCTTAACATTTTACCTTGGTGTTTGTTGTCTTGTCGTTTTTGTTTGGTTCTGTTGTTTATTTTGTTCTTCAGGTTTGAGTCTCTAACCGTAATTAATTGTAGTTTTCGTTTTTTTCGTTTTTTCGATCTTTTCTGGTTTTTTTTTCTCCGTCTAAATCACTTTTATTAGTTATTGAATGACATATCGTTGTTTACAGACATTTGTAAGAAGGAAATACATGTATGAAACATGGACCATTGGTTATTACATTGTATGGCCTTCTTAGCCAAAAGATCGGCACATGTATTAGCCTCTCTATGTGTAAACTTAAAAGTGACGTTAGTAAACATTGATTTCCAAGCATGTATCGTAGTTAAGTAGTGGTGTAGCTTGATGTTGTTACCGTGATCATTAAGTAGGTTGATGACCTTTAAGTTGTCTCCTTCTAATTCCACAAATATGTACCCTAATGCCCATGTTGCTTGCATAGCCCATATAAATGAAGAGAGTTCAGCCTCATCCGTTGAGTGTCGACCTTGATACTTACCCATTCCACAATCAAGAAAAATTCCATTGCAATTACGAATTTTCCATCCTAACCCAAAATCAGTATTTCCCTCACGATGTGAAGCATCATAGTTACATTTTACCCATCCTTGTATTGGTTTCTGCCATGGCCTTGACCTTGTTGATCCATGTCTCTGATTTTCAAAGGTTATGTTTTCCTCCTCTATCACTATTGAGATCCATTCTCTTGTATCTGTTGATGCCCGATTAAAGGTTTCTTGTATGTCTATATTGATGCGGTTGAAAACTAGGTCATTTCGTTCTTTCCATAAACGCCATAAGATCCAGAAAGGTAAATATCTTTGAAGATTATCAATATTGTCATCCTGATAGAGATTTAGGAGATACCGTAGTTTTTCTTCAATTGGAACACGGTCATCGCATAGCATATTTGTATTAAGACCCATAATTCTCCATGCTGCAGCGGCGTAATGACAAGTAAAAAATATATGGTTACTCGTTTCCATTTCTGTGCAGCATCGGTTGCAATGAGGGTTAACCAAGATATTTCGTCTTCTTAAATTATCTGCTACTCCTATGGCTTTGGAAGCTATTCTCCATAGAAAATGTTGTATTTTCGGAGCAATATTAAGCTTCCAAATCCCAACCGCAATATCTGGGTTTTCGGCTAACGGAGGTAGAGGATCATCTTCATTCATCCCAACAGTCGATGCTAACCAATAACCGGATTTGACTGAATAATGGCCATCAGCATTATAAGCCCATATGTAATCATCTTTGACATTATGTAGAGGCAAAAAGATTTTGCGAATCAAATGGTAGTCCGTAGGGTCAATTATCTCCTATATTTTATCTTCATTCCATTGTCTAGTGACTGGATCAATTAAAGCATGCACACGAGTTTCTGCTTCTACCGGTGTGATCATTGTTGGTGGGCGAGGTGGTAAGGTTGGGAGCCAAGCATCTGTAGAGAGTTTTGTGGTTTCTCCATTTCCAATCCTAGATTGGACACCGTTGCGTAGTAAATCACATCCAAATCTTAATGAGCTCCATCCGTATGATGGTTGGATACCTGGACCAGCCGATAATAGATCTCCATGTCTGAAATATTGTCCTTTAAGAATTCGGTATAGGAGGTTGTTGGGTCGTTGTAGGAGTTTCCATACCTGGTTTGCTAGTAAAGCTTGGTTAAATTTTTCGAGATCTCTAAATCCCATTCCACCATTTCTTTTCGAATGTGATATTTTTTTCCATGAAACTCAGGCCAGTTTCTTAGTGTTTTCAGTTGCTCCCCTCCAAAACCGTGCAAGCATACTGTCTATCTCTGAGCATAATTCCTTTGGTAATTGAAAACAATTCATTGAATATACCGACATCGCATATCCAACAGCTTTAATGAGTGTTTCTTTTCCAGCTATTGATAGAAATCGTGTTTGCCACCCATTGATCTTCTTATTCACATTCTCTTTGATATATAGAAGCATTTCTTTCTTCTTCCGTCCAAATTGCTCTGGAAGACCGAGATATTTTCCTCCTCCACCCAACATTTGTTATCTCTGTATTTCTGTCAAAATTTGAAAACTGGTAATAAATCTTTACATTTTACCTTAAAAAAACAAAAAAAATAGAGTTGACAAAAAGAAAAAACAAGAAAAAAACATGGATATTTTAATTACAAAAAGACAAATTTGCCCCTCACGAAATCTGGGCCTCGCACGGCACGGATCCGAAACAGATCTCGCTGGGGCACGAATACGATCCTCCATCATCCTCTTCCTCGACGCCAAGGAGCTTCTGTGAGATCTCTGACACTTTCTCCTCCTCTTGTGATTAGCCGCCTTTCTCTCTTTCTCAATCGAATTGCATTGATTTTGCAACCTGTAATCACGCGTAATTATTATCGCAGGACAATCTCATTGGGATCAGGACCAGACATGGCATTTCTTGTTACATCCCTAATTTTCGCTGTCGTCGGCATCATTGCTTCAATATGCACTAGAATCTGCTTCAACAAAGGCCCCTCCACCAATCTGTATGTTCTTCGTTTTTCCGCTTCTTTGATCGATTGCTTCGTCAAGGTTAATGTGGGAAGTTTGGTTCTCCGGTTTCAACTGAGTAGCTCTAATCATTATTTATCTCCTCCTTGCACTTAGAATCGAGAATTTGTAGACGAAATATAATCTCTTCATTGACTTTTTGGGGGAATCTCCATACTAATTTTGGATTTGTTCCTTCCTGTGATAGCTTCTTCTTACTTGTAAACAAGCACTTTCACTGTTTCTATCTCTTGTGCTGGAAAAAGTGGTTGATGTTGTTTTTGCCGCCTTCTTTGCTTGGACACACATTTTGACAACCATTCTTCGTTTCTTTGTTTTGTATATGTTTCTATGAAACAGGCTACATCTTACCTTGGTCATTACAGCGACTGTCTGCTGTTGGTTGATGTAAGTTTATGTCTGATATGCACACTATCTTTCATTTGCATGCTAGCCACAGGTTTGCATTTACATCCATGGTTCATCTTTTGTTTTGTATCCGGCCAATTATTTGTTTCTCACCTTTATCCAACCCTCTCTTGTTTTATTTTTTACTCACCTCGATCAACATTAAACCATCAAGAGAGAGACCCTTCTAGGCTTTACTACTTCCAATTTTCTTGTGGATACAAGGATGTAATATCTCAACAGTTATAGTTTGAGATCACTCATATCTCTGTTAAAACTTATCTGAAGTCGATGAATCACAACCAGTGTCCCACTTTTTCCTATGTGTTGTGATCCCATGGCTCTTTGTCACATTTTTTATTTGTGCTTAGCTATTGCGCAAATGTCCTTTAATATGATTGATTCGTTATCTTATATCATTGCATCGTTTTGTTTCTTCATTTTGGCAGGTGGGCAATTGTATACATTGCGCAGATGAAGCCTCTCATTGTCCCTATCTTAAGCGAGGTAGAGTAGAAACCATCTACTCAACACAAGAACCCATGTCCTCAAACTAGGAAACCAATGCACAAATTTGATTAAGAACTCCCGGCTGCTCTTTCTGTATCTTCTTCAAACGTATCGGTTTTCCCTTTTGTAATTCTTATCGCGGTGTGGAACAACAAAACTTTTCCCCTCTTTTTGTCTCTCATTCGATTCTGAAACAGTCTTCATAATACTCAAAGACTATACCAGAGTGTATTGTTTATGAAATAAATCTTTGCAAGAATACTCGCCGATTATCTTCGTCTTCGACTACCAGGTATTTTGGGATTATTTGATATTCTTGGCAAGTTTCTATGAAATGGCAATAATCCAAGCATGGACCGCTTCGATCTAAGACTGGCTGTCAAATTGTCCTAACTGTTCCTGTGTAATTCTATTGAAATAGTTGTGAGCTCCAAAAATGTCTGAGGTCTATCTCCTAAAAAAGTACAAACTTGAGTTTTGACGGGAAACAAAAAACACTCTGAACTACCATTACACAAAAACACTCTTTCAACTATCAAAAACACTCTTACCTACCATTACACGAGAACAGGAAACAACAATATTTTTCTAGATAACCCCAATTCCATCAGTACTTGTAGCCTTAGCAGATCTGGCCTGAAACAATTGTATTGTATAGAATTCTTCTGCATTGTGATCTAAACACCGTAACAAATTGTCATTCTCTTCCTCTTCAACAGGGTTGAATCGATGCTAGTTCTACTTTGGGAGTAGTGTTTTCGAAGTTTTGCCTGTTATAGGAAGTAATCAGGGGCAGGTTTTTTGGCGGGAGGCCCTCTCGAGTCCTGCATTTAGTGTATATGTCAGTCTACTGAACTGCTCATCAGGAATCAGAACGAGAATTAACATATTACTAAAAGGGTCATACCTGCTGTGCTGCATCGAACACACGGAATTCTTTATTTAGATTCTCGTCAAGCTCTAGTATCGAAGCCACATTACCGCATCTGGAGAACAATCGAAATAGGAGTACATTCAAAATCAAGCTATAAGGAAGGAAAGAAGATACATAGACTGAAATAGACGGTTCTGAGTATCTTATTTACCTATAACAGTAATTTGGAGCTGACCACACTGTCACAATCTGGCTATCGAACATCCATTTGTAACCCTCCATAACTAGTTGATGCGCTCGGCCTATGTAGTCTATGTTGTTTGAGTGGTTAAAAGACGTGACAACACTGCCGCCAAAAAGAAATCCAGCACCACGTGGACTCAATCCCCAGCCATCAACGATATCTTCAGGATCAGACCATAGGAGGTCACACATGGCACCATCATGTGGCACTTCTTGCTTCCGGTCAATGGTCCTGATCTGCCATAAATGCATGGGTTCGTCAGTTAACTCGTTCTAGTTGAAACTTTAGATTTATATCAGTAGAGAGAGCTCTTTTATCAACCTGATCAAGAGTCATAATAGCTGGAGAGAGACCGCCATGAACACAGAATATCTTGTTCTCAACAACAGCTGAAAGACTTTTGTACATACAAAATACGGTTTAAAGAAGTCACATCATTCCAAAGTAAGGGAACTAAAAAAACTGATAAAGAAAGTTGAATGCGTGCTGTCAGTACCTCATGTAGTCAAAAATGTCGGTGCAGTATCTCCAGACATTTACAGAGCCATATTTACGCACACACTCATCATAAAATCCATAAACCTACTAAAAGAAGACTGTGTAAATAGTCTGAATATATATATGTACACAAAATGGAAATTTTCAAAGAGACTGCATTCACCTGTGTGATTTGCCTGCTTTCGTGGTTTCCTCTGATGAGAGTTATACGGTCAGGATATCTAACCTAGGAATATCAAAGCAACCCACTTAAGTGATTCTAAAACCCATTTAGCAGAGGAGATTATGAAAACAAACATGAACCGGAACAAAGTAAAGGCTGTTACCTTGAGAGCGAGTAGAAGTAGAAATGTCTCAACTGAGTAATATCCACGATCAACAAAATCTCCAAGAAACAAATAGTTGGTCTTAGGGCAATCACCCCCAACTTTGAAAAGCTCCATCATGTCATAGAACTGTCCATGGATGTCACCACATAACTATTCCAGTGGAAAGAAAAACAAAATTCCAAGGATTAGCGATTCGTGCAAATCATAAGAAGAGAAATGAAATCTTTGGACTTGCAAAAATCCGTTCACTGGAATGACCACTATTAGACAAAACATTACGAACTCCCCGCGTCTAGTTTCTTAACATTTCTTGATTTATGAACTCCTAATTCTAGTTTCAGGGTAAAAGAAAAACGATTGTTTATAGAAAAGTGGAGATGAAAATCGAATCCCAGATCGAGAGGTAGGGTAAGCAAGAACTTACAGTGACAGGGGCATCGACTCTTTGAACATTACTCTCTTCAACGAGGATTTCCATGGCTTTGAGGCAAAGAGCCTTCACCTCCGATTCGCTCAATGGTTCGCAGCGCTTCAGCTGCTCTATCTGCCGGTCTAGGTCTGACATTTTTAACCTTCTTCCTCTTCCTATTCCTCTTCAAATAAAGACTCCTGAAACGATCCTTAATCTGAAGAAATCACTCGCCAAAAATACTGCAAGATTCGCTTCTCGAAATGTAGTTAGTATTCGTCTTCTTCCCGGAGAGCTTGAGCTTCTCTCCTCTCCGCAGGGGTACAGGTTTCTCTCTCCTTCCCTATGTTTTTAGATTATATTCAAAACCGCCCCCTCTTCTTTTCTGAAATTGTACATTCGGCCTGAATGTTCGTTCTATTGCAAACCACTTATAAGCCTCACGAATATGGGCTCATATCGGAATTGGGCCCATTTTATTAACTTTATAACGACCGGCCCGCGTAGAATGAAGCCTTCATGAAACTCCACGCGCATTACGAGTTCGCACGCGCGCCACATCAGTTATCGGCAATGGAGAGATTGATCGGCCGATTCAAAATTCGGTCGGACTGGGTTGATCGGCGACGATGGAGAGAAACGTCGAGAAGATGCTGAACAGAGTTTCGGTGGTGTTCATAAGCATCGGAACAGCGATCATGGTGATTATGATTCTCCAGACGCCGAGAACATGTATCCCACCAGAAGCTCCATCGAAATCCCATACGCATTTTCCGAGATCCACCTGCGATTCATCGCCTCGCCAGCATCTTCCTCTCCCCAAGAAGAACGCTCGCATCTGGTCCTCTAAGGCTTGGAAATCGCGTCTCTCCTCCTTCTCCTCCTACTTCCTCCGATTCCGCGATCTAGGTTTCCTCCACAACCACACCAAAGCTCTCTGCCTCTCCGCCGGCGCTGGCCACGCTCCGATGGCTCTTTCCCAGATCGGATTAGCTGACATTACCGCCGTCGAATTGGTCGATTCGCTTCCTCTTGTCAGAAGAGCTGATCCTCACAACCTTCCCTTTTTCGACGGTGTCTTCGATTTTGCCTTTACCGCACATCTAGCTGAAGCTCTGTATCCGTGGAGATTCGTGGGGGAGATGGAGAGGACGGTGCGCCGCGGCGGGTTTTGCGTGGTTGCGGTTGATGAATGCGGCGGAGACGATGTTAGGGACATTGCTAGGCTTTTCCCTAATTCGAAGCTCGTTGATGTTGCTAATGTAACCCTAGAAGGATCCAAAAGGACTAGTATACTATTGAAAGTTCAAGACTCTCCGACATGAGGTGCTTCTCTCTTATCCTTTCACATGTTCTTGTTGTTGTTTAGGAGCTAAAAATCCCAACTTTGTTACTTCTCTTTTATCTCAATTTCGAGTTGTGAGATTTGTCTGTTGGGTTTTGCTTCCAGTTTGGTAAAACAAGAAGAATAGCTTGATGATGATATTATGTGTCTTTGTTTGTGCGCAGGAGTATCCATAAGTTATGTGTTCAAAAACCATACTTGTTTTGAATGCTAGAGTAACGCTAATGGAAGCTGCAATGTTTGTTGCGAATTCAAGATACTCAAGAAAAGCTTTCTACAAGTGAATATCATCATCTCTTTGATATTGGGCTCTAAAACATTTAGGAATCTTTGATCGCTTTTGAGACAAGTAAAGAACTTTCAAGAATTTTTCAGTAGATTTTCTATTTTATAGGGGTGAGGGTTCTTCGCTCAATCTGGTTACAACTCAAATGTATTATTGTGAAAAATATCATGGTCATTTCTCATCTTGTATTTAAACCCACCTAAATAAAATCTGACTACAAAGCCTCTGACTAATGATAACTAACTCTTTGAAATTGCATTTAAATTGGAAATAACTGGCAAAAAAAGTTTGGTACAAACAGAAACGCAACAAAACATACTATTCCACATAGAAGCTTTTCGATAGAGCTGCAACTTATACTTTACCTTACAGATTTTGACAAAACAAAACAAACATAGATCTCATAGACCAATCCATACTACTTTAGGCAGAAGCTTCACATCGATCGATTATTTTACTATAGGATACCTTCAGTAGTAGGCTGTCTTGTCTTCATTGATACCGGCATAGATCTTGGCGCAGTACTCAAACAAGCTGCCATCGAAACACCGCCTAATCGCTTCTTTTGACAAAAACCCTTCTTCATCCCTCGCTAGCAAGTACAACAATCCCCACTCTATTTTGCTTGCGAACCTAATACACAAAACATATGTCGATCCAAACATTAGATACATTCATTCAATAAACTCGCTAGATGTTAACAAAGGAGGGCTCGTGTCACAATTGTACCATCCGAAAATGTCCCATGCGTCACGTTGTCCTTCTGTCATGTCCCATAATTCTCCAAGACTCAATTTGTCTGGCAAGGTTTTAGCATATTTGCTAAATATCAACTCAAGATTCACGGGCATAAACCTGCGAAACATAAGGTGGTTATAGACCAATGCATCGTGATTTAAGACCGGAGTTTTCAATATAATGGTCACCCACCTCCCTTCGTTGTCATATGTTCTTGAGTCGCTTCCATGCTTTGACTTGTGTATATTGTGTATGTATATAGGGAAGAACGGCGAAGGTAACCATCCCTGAATAAAGACGAACACTAACAAAATGAACATCGATCTAGGCTGATCGGTCTCAATAATCACGAGTCTAGAGTAGAATCAATTGAATTTATACGTGATATATGTTGGAGGAGGATGAGAGGTGTTACCGGAAGAGTAGCATAGCTAAGGGCCAGGTTGATTACAGCGGCTATGATAAGCGACCCAATGATATTAAAACCAAGCATTCGCAGTCCTAATCACATGTTGGAATCAAACTTTCATACATATGCTAACGAAAAACATGAAACATATGTGTGTGGATATATATATATATATATATATATATGTGTGTGTATATATAATATAACCAATATGTATAGATATATACCAGAGTAGGTCTCCCAAGGGTAGATGATGCCATTATCATCTAAGTCGAAGAAGGCGACATGTTGCTGAAGAACACTAAGTCCGTAATTCTTATGGCCCGGGGTTCCGTACGGATGCTCTCTGTCTGGTGCTTGCAGTGCTCTTGGCATATCTATGCATATCATTAGCATGCATCATTTATATATATATACATTTACATATATCACATATCCATCAACCATCATATATATACATGATACATTAATTTTTGCATATCCAGGAAAATGTACATTTAATGTTTGGGCATCTATTTTATATGTTATATCTATAAAGATCAAAATCATACTAATTTATGTGTGTTATTGTGTATAGAACTATACATGCACGTGCATGTGTAAATACATTACCATCATTCACGTGCATAAATACATATGGATGCTACATATAATATATATATATACATATGTACCATCATTCATATATGGTTGGATTAAAGAAACCCGTATGGATGGAGGATACAAGGAAATATCATCCCAAAAACTTTGAAGAGAGATATGCATGTAGACATTCATGTGTGTCTGTATATGCAATTTATGCATGTGGGAATGTTTTGATGTTCATGGCTAAATAAGTTATATAGATTTTTTTTTTTGACGGCAAATAAACTATATAAATAGCTGTAAGCTGTTAATGGTACATATGTATATATATATATATATTATAAGCTATATAAATAGTTGTAAGCTGGTACATATGTAATATGATCTATCAAATATCGTCAATACCTATAATATATATATATATATATATATGCATATTTATAAGTATGTTGACAAACAATTAGGAAGTAATCAAGAGAATTAGGCGTTACAAGGTTTAGGAAGTCTATCATCCAAGTCAACACGAGCACGGCGATGAAAAGTGACCGGAGCGTGGGGAGCCACCGTAGCCATTGCGTCTCTCTCCATCATCTCCGTCGTCGTACCCATCTCTCTCTCTAGATTGAGTGCGATGTGTGCGTGTGTTTTAGAGTAAATTAAGTAGGAATGATCGAATAATAATGATCTGATTGATGTGCGTGGCGGACATGCACGCGCCAAAGAATGCAGCGGTTGACATCTCTTTCCTTGTCTGTGACGCGCCTCTCCTCTCTCTTCCTGTTTCTTACACTTGACATGACTCTCACGACACGTTTGTTTCCATGCTTCATCACTTTTTTGTTTGTCTGCTAAATCTCACACGAAACCATATATCGGGCCTTTACGGGTTTCTGTTTAGGCCCAGCTCCGAGTAATAACACCACACCCGCTACTTTAGCGCGTGTTCCACACCCTCTCTCTATGAAGGGGTAAAAGAAAAACAAATTCGAGCCCTGATTATTGGGAAGGGAACTCCATCAGAGTTGGATGTATAAAACAAACATGAAATTAACAAAACAAACAAAATTGAGAGTTTTTATTTATTTACGTATGTATTGCTATTGTTTGTGGCTATATATGAATAATATAACCATTCAGGGAGCTTGCGAAACACATTGGATTGAAAATTGAAAATTGAAATTTGAAATAATCACACAATACACTAAGTCTGAGCCTCCAAAGTTAAATCGCCAAAGCCATGGTGGGATTGTGACCACAAACATTCACACATCAACCCCAACTTTCATAAATTAAACATGAAATTCAGTGCCCTGCCGATGGATTTGTTAGCAACTCGAGTGACTTCTTCAGATGTTCTACAGCAGTCGAGACTTCATCGAAAGCCAAAGCTCCTACAGCGAATCTAGCAGCCTTGTGCGCCTCTGCAATCTTCTCAGGCCCTGGCTGGTAGCTGCTGTCGTAATGGTACTTCTGAGCCGGGATTGGTGCAGGATCTAGCACGGGAGCAATATTGACACGCCCGTTTGATGATGAATAAGGAGGAGGAGGAGGAGGAGCAGAGGCAAAGCTTGTGGAAGGAGGAGGTGCGGAATGTGGAGAAGAATAATAAGGTTCAGGGTTTTGGTAGTGAGAAGGGTAGTGGGAAGGAGTCGCTGGGAGGCTGCTCTCACTAAAGCTAGGGTAAGATTGGAAATTAGGGAGAGAATTTGGAGAAGGCTCATGTGTTGGGTAGTTTTGTGGTGGTGGCATGTGTTGTGGCGGGTCTTGGTGGTATGGTTGATGGCTGTAAGGTTGCGGGTAAGGGGAGTCCGATGGTCCAGAGGGAGGAGGAAGGAGATCGTTTGAAGAGTATGAAGACGGTGGTGGAGGTGGGACATCTGTGGGATAATCATTGTTAGGATTGTCATGAAACCTGGGAGGTAGAGAATGTTGCGGTACTTCAGGGAAATTGTGGTGGCTAGAGTCATCATTCGAGTCATGGGATGGATCAGGCTCTGTTCTATGATGACTTGTTATGTTTGTATCACTTGCACCAAGATCCTGTAGATGATTGAAAGGCACAAACGATGAATCGATTAAGTTGATGCAGATGTTCGTATCTTAGAAGTTTTCTAAGGAAATTATGATCTATCATAGTGTTCCGACAGTTGAGAATGCAAAAACCTAGAAGTAGACAGGTGGATGCAGATTTGTGCGTCTCTAGCTAGATGATTTTTATCAGTATGATGCAAATTCTATAAACATTTGCACCCTTGGCATACTCTTCGATATTATTGAACAGAATACATGCTAGGCCAATATCTAGATATTCCCAAACCATAAATTTCCAAGAAGAGAAACTTACAAAAGAGCCACTAGGACCGCTTGACGGGATGGATAAATCACTATCATCATCAACTGGATCACCTGGAGTGGGCTTCCTTCCTTCTTTAATGGCTTTCCTGATGTCAGCAGCCTTCCAAGCAGCATACTTCTGTTTCTGTTCTATCTGTTAATGGGAGCCATTACATATAAATACATCAATCACCTAACACGGCTGCCTCTTAAGGTGCGACGTTTCTGTTTGAGATGTAACTGTTAAGTGAATGAAAAAAGTAGGAACTCACATCAGGAGGAACCGGGCCAAACTGGCTTAGAATCTCAAAGAAGATGCTTGCAGCATAAAATGTTTTGGCAGTGCCTCTGTCACAAGCTCAACAAAATCAGTTTAGATAATCCATCAAAAGCTTCTGTACATGAATGCAGGTGTTAACACTTCTAAATGTTTTTTTTTTGCTTAAGATGTTAACACTTGTAAATTAATGGACAGTAATTGAACTAATATCAGTATCAAACCGTGCATAGCAACACATCAAGTCATCAAGGCAATAGATACAGACACTCTGCAAAACTAGAATGGTCAGAGGAAAACAGGTCACGGTAAGGCTTGGAATTGGATGCATCCAACTTATTCCTTGACCGATTATCTTAAATTATATGTATGTGTGTGTGTCAGTGTGTGTGTGTATATATATATTACTACAACTCGAAAGTCATCATTAAAAGATGATGGAGGAACAACATGTCTGCCGACCTGTGTGCTCATTGTAAATGTATGCTCTTTTCAGTATTAGCAATCACAATACTAGACAGAGAATGAATCTGCAGAAACAGGATAATTTGACTCATTGAGCTAGTGCTGATGGTGGCCTAACAGTACTAGAAACTTACTGTATTGTCAAATGTCATTCAATATGATAATCAGACATAAGACCCAAAAAAAAGAAGGTACTCTTACAAGTCTGCTCTTCCTGCACGATCCTGCTTGTCTGCCTTTGCAAAGACATTTAGTGCAAACCCCTCCACATGCATATTGTCATCTGGGGCCAGATTCAATGATTTCTTATCCTGGAGTTAGACAAAAAAAAGATCACGGTAAGAAACTGGACCTAGTCAAGAAATTGCTTCATTACATTTGTCACAATATGATCATAGATGTTACATATGGATAAGAACACACATGGCAGACAAATAATTCAAGATTGAACTAGTTCAGCATCAATATATGCAACAGCATATCAACCCCAAAAGCCTGAGTACCATTGCAGTGTATGTTTTCCCAATCACATGAAGCAAGCTAAGCTCAGTATAGATTTAAGCCTATCCTTACCAAATGCAAACATAAACTAATCAAAGTCAAACAGAGCCTGAGAATTAATAAGAAGCAGTCCATTTAGTCCCAAACTAGCAAAACCAAGCCAGATAAAATAAATCAGACAAACTCATAATTAAAGAACTTACCTTTTCCAGTTGATTAATGAGGGACATGAGAATCGAATTGGTGGTCTTAGTTCTCTCGCTCTGCGGAATCTTCAATCCTCGTTCCATGGCGTATAGCCGACCTAATCAATCATAGAAGTAATTCATAACGGATAAATCACAAATCCATGTAGTACTCAATCGCAGGTCGCGATCGTATCAGTTCACCCAAAAAAAACATTCATCTAGGTTTTTTCTTCAACGAGAGAGAGAAGAGAACCCAAACTTACAGTAATAAGCAACAAGTGGTTCATGCTTCTGCAACTCGTCGGCGCGTTGCAGGTAAGGAAGAAGAGTCTTCGCTGGTTCGTTTTGGTTCGACATGGATTCTCTCTTCGCGAGCTTCGTAGCTTTTCTCCGATTGTAATCAAAGAACTCAGGAAATTTTCCAAATACAGTGTTTGACGCGCTTGTCGTAGAACGGACCTCTAAACTTTCCTTGGAAAACCCCTCCAAGTTCTTTAATATTCGCACCTCTCTTCAATCTTTTTAAATCATTATATTACATCCAAACATCTTTAAACATATTACGATTTTGCCCAGATATAAATACATTACTCCAATTAGAACCCTAACTTTTCTTCATTAAACCGGTCATTTCAGATAGTCATTCTACCAAGGCTTAGAAAGAAAGAAAAAAATATGAAGTCAATGACACAGACATAAAAATCTAAAGAGGTCAACATTCTACTCTCAGTGTCTTGTCTTGTTTCTAAAGTGTGTGTTTCATAGACACTACTCATTCCCTAATAGCAACTAACAAAAGTGTAAAGTAAGCATTTCAGCTCTCTCTTCTTTGATATTCTCACGGTGATGCCAGAACTCGGTCAGCACAAGGGACTGGAGATGCAGCATCCTCTTTCGAAATGGCTACAAGGTTAGAAGGCGAAGCTAGCTTGTTGAGACTGTCTCTTTTGGACTTGCTTCCGTTCTGGCTTGAGTTCATAGATAAACGCCTAATAGGAGTTTCGTTGAGCCCTCCTCCGTTAACTCGTGTTCCCACCGGTTTCTTTGCACTCACGGGTCTTGCAGGACTCGGTTTAGACCCAAAGGCGGAGTCTTGATCTGTGTGTGGCTGTTCTTGCTGCTTCTTCTGTTCCTGTATATTTTTTTTTTTTAAAAAAGCCAGATTAGTTTAAAAGTTAGGTTCCACAATCGGATGACTATAGTATGAGACACTCACCTTCAGCCTCCGCTTCTCCTCTTCTCGTTCTTGCCTAAGCATACTGTATTCATCTAGCATGGCGAGCAGAGGAACACCATCATACTCAAAGGACATATTGTTATCCTCTTCCCATGTCCGGGTTTTAGCAACCAATGTGTCAACCATTGCTTGTACAATCAAAAAATCATTTGTCAGTCTCAATTTGATTCAATGTGAAACGATAATCGAGACTCTTGGAAGTTACCGGTAATCTTGCTGACCAGAATCCGGGCTTTCTCAGCTCTCTTGAGATTCAAATGCGCACCTCGGCTTGCACTATACCTGTTCTGATCCTATTTTCAAGAACAAAGTTGAAAAGAACCATCACATTAAAATGTATGTCTTAAAGGTAATGTGTTTGACATGGAAATGATCCTCATGCATTTACCCGATTGTAGTCGTCGAGCCAGCTCTCTTCCTCACAGGCTGACATCCATTTCTCGACTCGGTCCAATATTTCTTTTCTACTAAAGGCTTCTTCCTTGGCCCTTGCGATCTGGCTATCCATGTCAGCCAGTAGCTCAGCAGGTTCAGTATTTCCAGAATCAATCAACGACATGATCCTCTCACGAACAACCTCCGGTTTTATCTCTATGTGAGCACGAGCATATATCTCCTCAAGCTCGGATTGCTTCTTGAATGCAATTTCCTTCATTCTGCTAGCTTTCAGTTGGTCAAGCCTATCCACTTCCACCTCAGCCTTCAAAATTTTACAGGAGTTTTATAAAGCAGTTACTTATCATATGCATTGATCGATACTTTATAAAATTACCATACCTGTTTGATCAGATCAAGTGCGAGAGCACCAGATGCAGCCGCTTCATGAACTGAAGCTGAAATGTTACATGTAACATGGTCAAAAAGCTCCCTTTCCTCATTAGGAGTATCCATCAGATTCCACAAATCAGTTAGTTGAGTAGCTAGCTCTTGAAGCTGCAGAAAACAAAGATTATATTATCAAACTTCCAAGAGTTTCAGAACTTTCGGGACAAATGATCAAACTTCAAATATCTCCACCAATTCGATATTCAATAGTTGCAATTTAATCAAAAAGGATTTCAACATATGTCCAGCCTAAACTAAATAAGCTCATGTTAGAGATCTCAAAGACCATGATCTTGACTTACCTTTTTAAGTCTTTGCGTCTTATCCTCTTTAAGAGTCAGGACAGTCTTAGCCAACCTTGAAAGTGTCTCATTGCTAATGCTCTTGGTTTGAACACAATTTGTCTCATCTAAGCTCGGATGAACTTCAGTGACAGTGCTTAAGAAATCTAAACCAAGAACGGCACATAGATCATGCACCGTGCTCACAAACTCGAGCACCTTGTTCAACCTATCACTCTGTCCAAACACGAAGCAGTTTGAGTTCTGGTCTGAAAACAAACATATAGGCCACAAATCACCATATCCCAACTAATATATTACCTTTTCTTTCTGGAGCTCTTGGAGTTTGCTCTTGTAGTCATCTAATCTCTTCAGGGACAAGTCAGACTCGTCGACCACATGAGGCCCGTTGTTCAAACCGCCAGCGATCTCTTCACATATCTTCTGAATCTGTGATTGTACATCAGAAAACTCCCGGACCCTTTCCTCTTTCTGTTGCCAAAGTTGTTCAAGCGCAGGTGCTATTGCAGAAAGTTGTTCTTTGATGGTTCCTGAAGTCTTATCTGGCTGCAACCGAGACAGGAAGATTAAATCACTCTATAATCATCTCATATTTTTCCACATTTAGACGTGAGAGCACTTACAATGCCGAGATAGCTTTTGTCTCCAAGAGCAGTTATGAGATTGGAAAGTTCAACGTTGGCATCCGACAAGGTCTGAAGAAGCTCTGCACGAGATTTTGCGGCGAGCTCAACCTTCGTCTTGTAAACATTAAGACACTCTTTCTCTATCTGAAGAAGCAGTTTGTCTCGTTCCTCATCACTCTCACCAACTTCATCCCAGATTTCCTGTAATAAGCTTGTCCAATGAGTTCTGGGAAGCATACTTTAAAGGTTAAGTGTGTTGTGCGAAATTACCTGCAACTTCTGCAGTAAAGTGCCGCAAGTGATTTCTCCAAGAAGAGGATTTTCTGCTTCTGCGACTGCCATTCTTGTGAAATCACAAGGTTTTCTGCAGAAAGAGAAACACAGAACAATTTTTTGGTGAAGAACTGAAGTAAGACTACAGACTACAGTTAAAGAAAACAAAAGTTGCAATCTTTTCCGGAAACCAAATTGATTCAGAAATAGTAACATATTGAACTTGGGGACAAAACCCCTTTTTTAAGCAAGACCCAAAAAGTAAGCATGGTGAAGCTAAGAATGTGAAACAAAAACAAGATGAAGCGCAAGCAGATAAGAACACGGAACTTCACAGGAATTGAACAGCATTGGTGATAAAAAAACAAAGAAAGAAGCCATTGCACAGAAACTAATCGAATCCAACAGTAGAAGATGGATTTCATTACGGGTTTATCTGGGTTTTTCTCCTCTTCTAGATCTGAAGCTCTCTGACGAATAGTTACTGTTTAGAGAGAGAGAGAGAGCTGAATAGCATAGGAAACAGAGAAATCTGTAACAATGGTTATGGAGGTTGGGAAATGGGAAAAACGGGACCCACTTAATAGCGACACGGAACTCAATAATTAATCAGGAAAACAAAAAACAAAAGTGACCCTCTATTTTCGCGTTATTTACCGATGTGACCACTGATCACAGAGCTCACTCATCGACTCATAATGTCTTTGGCAGAATTAAAATTGAGAACTTAAGGCCTTATGGGCTTAGATATCCGACCCAGCCCAAATAGTATGAAGACACGTGTCGTTCATTCCGGGTGTAAACGTGACTCTCCACCCAGAGTAGCGGCATGAATAGTTTATTTTGGTTTCTGTCTTGTGTTGTTGATTCGGCAAAAGTGATGAAACCTCACCGGTAAGTGCTCCTTCCTCCTCTTCTTCCCTCACATTTGAGATTCTTCTTGTTTTCCTTTTTTATTAGGGTTTCTTTTCTCAAATCTCATCATCCTCATTGATCCAGAAGCCTGGTTTTCTGTAAGTTGATCCGATTTGTCAACCTCTGATTCTGTCTGAATTTGTGGGCTTTTAATATGTTCACCTCGTTGTGGTTTGATAAATCATTTTGATTTTTATGCTTACACATTCTATCTTAATCCTCTGCTGATGCTTGTAACCCAAGTAATCCCTGATGAATATGTGTGTGTGTTCGTTAACGACGTCTAGTTATGGTTGAAATTTTGTAATTCTAGATCAAACCCAGAAAAAAAGGGAGAATCTTTTTCAATTTTTGTTCCTCAGAAACCCATATCATCATATGATTCACTGAGTTTGATGAACCTAATCTAGGAACTGAGCATTTCCTAGGGATCTCGATGGCAATGGAGAAAGAGCTCAATCCGATTTCTCCACGAGTTAGAAAGCTAAGGGATAATAGCTATCCTAACACACCAACCTCTCGAATGAGTAATAACCAAAGAGATAACCATTATCACAACATTCCCAATTCACCAAGGGATTACAATTATACTCCTAGCTCTCCAACAGCTCGCATTCGCCACCGTAGGCGATCAAACGAGGTATATATATTGTCTTTTCCGCTTAAATGTCCTAAGACTCTTCAATTGTCTTTTCAATATTTTCGAGGGTATTTTTATTCAGATCCCAGCTGAGATGAGCAGAAGCAATGTAAGCAATCTGTTACTTGGTGATAAGAACAAGTACAGATCAATGTGGATAAGGACATGCTCGTCTCTCTGGATGCTCGGCGGACTTGTGTTTATAATCTACATGGGCCATCTCTACATCTGGGCTATGGTTGTGGTTATACAGATATTCATGGCTAGAGAGCTTTTCTTTCTTCTCAGAAGAGCTCACGAAGAGCGTCGCTTACCCGGTTTCAGGCTCTTGAATTGGCACTTCTTCTTCACGGCTATGTTGTTCGTCTATGGACGCATACTTCAACAGCAGCTAGTCAACACTGTTTCTTCAGACAGATTCATCTACAAGCTTGTTAGTGGTCTAATCAAGTACCAGATGGTTATTTGCTACTTCTTGTACATTGCAGGTTTGTGTCTGAGTTTTTTCCTCTTCTTCACCAATATTACTATTTTCCTGGATTTATTGATAAAGCTTAATCGCCATTTATGAGCTGAAATTTTGTGGATTCAGGTTTCATGTGGTTTATCCTTACATTGAAGAAGAAGATGTATAAGTATCAGTTTGGGCAATACGCTTGGACGCATATGATCCTCATCGTTGTGTTTACTCAATCTCTCACCGTCGCCAATATTTTCGAAGGGATCTTCTGGTAAAATGAGCTTATACATCCACTGAAACATGTCGTTTTTCCATGGTTCTAACTTCTTTTTAAAATGGATGATTTCAGGTTTCTTCTTCCAGCTGCGCTTATTGCTATGAACGATGTAGCTGCTTATTTCTTCGGTTTCTATTTCGGGAAAACTCCGCTCATCAAGTTGTCTCCAAAGAAAACATGGGAAGGTTTCATCGGAGCATCCGTGGCAACCATAACCTCTGCATTTTTTGTAAGAACCATCTTCAATCATATGATCCATTCATAATCCTTTCTTTTGGTCTCAAGCCTGATAGATTATGTGCTTCTTACAACAGTTTGCAAATGTCTTAGGCCAATTCCAGTGGCTTACATGTCCAAGGAAGGTAACAAAAATGAAGTGCTCTGTCACGATGTTCTGTTGCAGCCTTTACTTCATTTCTTATGTTGCATCTTTTGCAGGATTTATCAACCGGTTGGCTTCACTGTGATCCAGGCCCTCTGTTCAGGCCAGAATATTACCCGTTGCCCTATTGGATTGCTCCATTTGTAAGCAATTAATTAGCTTCTCTTGTAAACCAGCCAATGATGGTGTCTTGTATAAGTCTTGGTTTTGAAACTGAGCTCATGAACTTTGCTTAACAGTCTCCATGGAAAGAGATCTCAATTCTACCCGTGCAATGGCACGCTTTCTCTCTCGGTCTATTTGCATCCGTTATAGCACCTTTTGGTGGTTTCTTTGCAAGCGGTTTCAAAAGAGCTTTCAAGATCAAGGTTAGACCTTTTCAAACATTAAAATGTTCTGTATCCACAGATCCAAGAACGAATCATTACATGGTTTTGTCGCTTTGACAGGATTTCGGAGACAGCATACCGGGACATGGAGGATTTACTGACAGAATGGATTGCCAAGTAAGAGCTACTAACTGATATAGAATGATTTATCGAAAGTTGCAATATGATCTCTTCATTGTTCAAACCGAATCTTGTTGCCTAAATTCAGATGGTTATGGCGGTTTTCGCATACATCTACATCCAATCGTTCATTGTTCATCAGGACTACAGTGTCGAGATGATCCTGGACCAGGTAAGAATCATCATCACTCACTCAAAGAGTCAAGATCATATAAAGACATTGTACGTATCTCCTTTGATTGTATTATACCTGCAGATATCGAGGAGTCTAGGACATGAGGAGCAGAAAATGCTTTATATAAAGCTCGGAGACATTCTAAGACATAAATTGCAGGTCGGGTTTTAAGAATAAGAAAGTGAGTGTATGTTTTGTGACTGTTTTCAGTTTCTGTCTTTTTGGTTAGTTTCTGGTTGTATCAGACCCTGGAAAACCTTAAATTTTGTCTGATTAACTTATCAAAAGAGACTTGGTAGAGTGTGTGTAGAAGAACTGTAACTTTCCCTCGTGCAAGTCAAGTTTGGAGAAGCTTCAATTAGAGCTTCATGAAGATAGAGAAAACAGTTTGGAGAAGCTTCAATTGCCATGTCCAGCAATTTATGGGAGATCTTGTTCATCCAATGAATAACCAAACGAAAAGAGAAAACTCAAAGACTAAGGAAGATGTTAATTAAGTTACTCGAAACAAAGGACGGTAGCAAAATTTTTGAAAACCAGCTGACTTCTTTTTAAGCATCAGACTCTTTCTTGACTTCTTCGTTCTCTCCCCCTTGAGTAACACCAACCTCAGCTGGTCTTATAACTCGATCATACAACGTGTATCCAGACTGTAGATATCGACACCCATCGTTATTAATCGATGTTAAGATTATAGAATACGGACTAAAGAGAGAGAAATAAAAGGAGCAAGTCTTATATATTTTATTTACCTTCAAGACATGAGCAACTGTGCCTTCTGGCTTAGAAGCATCCGGGACTTGGAACACTGCGTTATGTCTGTTTGGATCAAACGGCTCGTTTATAGGATCATACTTCTCCATACCAAATTTCTTAAATACCTGCAGCAGCACACAGATTTAGTCCGTCTCATGTCTTATAACTACATTTCTCGACAGAAAAATGGTAACGTATTTACCTCAGCTAGCTGCTTCTCAGTCATTTCCACACCTTCTAATAGGGTCTTCAAAAGTGGAGCAGCTCCAGCCGAATCTTTCGAAGTGTCAAGCTTTGAGAAGCTTTCTTTGACAACCGAAGAAGCTCTTCCAAGATTATCTGCCACATCCAAAAGGCTCTTTGCAAAATTCTGCAGATACATATATATTTTCAGCCAACTATCATAATGATGCAAAAGCTGCAAACCAAGTTCTTGTAGACTAACCTGTACGGCATACTTTTTGGTGTTTTCAGCATCACGTCTTGTTCTGTCCATGACATTTTCCATCTCTGCGTAAGTGCGAAGAACTTTATCTTTCATTATCTTAATCTCTTTCTCCTTTTCAGACAGTAGCTCTTCCTTCTCAGCTACGAGCTTCATCAAATCATCCATTGACAACTCCTCATCATCATCGTCACTCTCGGAATCTGATTCAGAAACTGCAGCTCGTTTAGCACCTTTCTGCCTTCTCTGCGCAGAATCGGTCATAGAGTCTTTAGATTCGGCGTCAGGACCTGATTCATTTGCCTCAGATGTAGCTTTCTCTTCACTTGTCTTTGAGGCCTCAGTGTTGCTCTCCTTTTCATTTGATTCAGGCGAGGTAGAGGAAGAAAGAGAGAACCTTTGAAGTGAAAACGAATCAAGAGACACCTGAGCTGCGACAAGCTGCCCCTAAAAAGGATGCAAATTGGCTGAATCTCAGTTCATCAACACAGAGCAAAAACCCTATAGATAATCTAAGGTAAGAGCGAGGGAGAGAGCATCTAGTCATTTATACATCCATCGGAAGATTCAAACATCTGAGATCAAAGAACCCAGCTATCATTTCTATAAAAAAAAACGTTGGATTTCCAAAAGTAAAAACTCTGGATTGAGGTCAAATTGGGGAAACCCTTAAACCCTAACAAAACCCTGAATTGAAAATTCAGCACCGAATAATGATAAATTTGAGTCAAAATCTAACCTTGTGAGTAGCGAGGGAGTGAAACCGGCTCGAGAAGACAGGAGCCTGGTTCCTCGCCGGAAGAGCGACGGCAGATAGTGAGGAGCGTAAGCCCGCGCTGCGGGAAAGTCGCGACAAGATTCTCGAAGCCAACATCAGGGACTGCAAAGAGAAACAAGCAGAGATCAAGACGAGAAGAGAAGAGAATCGAGAGTTATTGTCTGAGGGAATTGGATCAATCACCGCGATGACCTTGAGGTTGCAAAAAAATGCCAGAATAACCTCCTTGTAAAACTGAATTTGATTTTGTTTTTTTTTTTAAACGAAAAAGTGGTGAAAAACAATTTTGTCCCTCAAAGTATAACAAAATTACGACCCAACCAGTATTTGGATCCACCTAAATTCACTCTATTCAGATTAAACCCGACCCGAAAACAGGAAAAAAAAAAAAAAAACCTAAAAATCTTAAAACGAACCCATTACCTTCATCCCTTCTTTTTCGCGATTTGCAGCGCTCCTTCTCCCACCAAAATCCTTCCTTTCCCAGATAAAATTCGACTAACTTCTGTATTACTGGGTAACACTATAGCAAGAACAAAAAAAGAAACCTAGCCGATTTACCTTCTTCTTTTTCTTCGCGATTTACCGAAAATTACCTTCTTCTTTTTGATCATCTTTTTCGCGATTTGCAGCCATATTTCCCACCAAAAAAATCAAATCCTTCCTTTCCCAGATCAAATCGACTAAGTTCTGTAATACTTGGTAACACTATGGCAAGAACAAAGAATGCAAACTACGGTTTAGGAGAAGAGGTTCCAGATACGGTTCCAGAGAATGAGAGGAGACCATCTAGGAGGATTGTTTATGAAGACGAGACCCCGACGGTTTCAGAGAATGAAAAATCGGATTCCAGTGACGAAGAAACGGTATCCGAGCGTATAGTTGCAATTGAAGAACATGCAACGGCGGTATGTCGGACCCCGGTATGTAACTCATCCTTTTGTTAGTGCATAATCAATTATCGAATTTGGGTTCAAATTGATTAGGAACAGACTCTGTTGATGCACACAAGTAAATCTAATCGTTTTAGTTAGTACCGGAAGTTGAAATTTATTGGATTATGCACTTGTAAGTTTCTGGGTTTCTAGTAATACTGGACTAGTAATACTGGACCAGTAATACT